>OZ037772.1:8177149-8289649 GCA_964035545.1 Bugula neritina | reverse complement strand
CAATACATCACGTAGACTATACAGTGTGCTATACAGTATATTATATAGTAGACTATACACTGTGTGCTATACAGTATATTATATAGTAGACTATACACTGTTATATACAGTACATCACGTAGACTATACGGTGTGATATACAGTACATCACGTAGACTATACAGTGTGCTATACAGTATATTATATAGTAGACTATACACTGTGTGTTATACAGTAGAGCAGGCATCAAAACCGAACCATTGAAAAATTCTCACCACATGGTACACTGAATTTTCAGATTGGAAAAGTTTAATAGATCTTGAAATATCTGAATAGTGAGTTTTAATTTATAATATGAAATTTGAATTACTGAGTAGTAGAATTAGACTGAAATTGTCAAGTAGTGAAATGAGACTTAAATTATCAAGTAATAGTTAATCACTCCGCCTCTTTTATCATTCAGTTACAAGTTAGAGAGAAAATCCTGTCATCTGTGAGACAACTCCAGACGGATTGATCCAACTAGTGACAGCTAATTTGACCAAACTAACAATATTCACCAAATATCAATAATTCATACTTAGTACACACTAATTGTAGAGGATAAAAATAAAACAAAAAAATAAAATAAAACCGCAGAAGAGTGGTGAAGAGCGACTAAGAATATTGACTAACTTTCTTACAAAATAACCATTCAGGTTTCAACGTAGTATCGACAAGGTTTTCGTGTTTAAAAGTATAGCAATAGTCTGGTTATTGAAAGAACACACTTAAAGGTACACTATGTAAGTACAGTTTCTACTCCCCTCTTTCCTCAAGATTTCTATGGAAAAAATTAAATTCAAGATTTTATAAGAACCTGCATTGCAAAATAAAAACTTGTAGTTATTGTAGATGAATGAAATATTCATATATGACAATATATGATTATAAGTATTATGATGACGAAGAGATTAGCACTATTATAATGACTATCATTATGTCAAACTATCAAGTAAATCCCTTCTAGTGTCAGTGCAAGAATAGGTGACTGGCAATTAAGTCACAATTCGCCTACACTTTAACTGGCACCTTTAGTTTTAGACTAAGTTAATCACAATGAGCCAGTATTCAGTAGTCATAGTCAAAGGTTTAACTCTATATATTTTTCACTTTGACTTGCTTATTTGTCTATCTTTGAATTCACTTTGGATTTGTAAGACTGTGGTACGCAGTCACATGACCATAGCCATAACTCATCACCACAATCGAAATGAAAATGAAGTGACGATAACCCAGGAGAATTGGAAAGATTAAATAAGAGTTGAACCATGTAACCATCAGTTGCAAAGTCATATCATATCATTATCAATATATATCAGCAATAAATCCGATATAGTCGTAAACTCCATACTCTTGAAAATAGATTTACAGTTACACTTACAGTGTGAGTATTAGTATGACTATGAGTAATAGAGTGTGACTATGAGTATTACCATTACTATAGTTATTACTATTAGTATTCCGATAACCATAAGTATAACTAATACTAATAGTAATAATAATACGCATAGTTATACTCATTATAAATATATAGTTATAGCCTAGTAATAGTAATACTTTATACTTAGTATTACTGCATTACTCATTAGTATTACTATTAGCTATAACTTAAACTACTATTAGTATTACTATTACTATTAGTAATAATTAGTATTGCTTACAGTTACTGAATTACTAGTTCTATTAGGGTATTACTATTACTATTAGTATTAGCATTAGAATTACTATTACTATTAGTATTAGTACTACTAGTACTAGTATTAGTAGTAATACTAGTTATTTAGTATGCGTATTAGACTTAGTATAACTATTAACGATAGGCTATAAGTATTCACGTTGCTAGTGCTACGAGTACGACTAAGTATAATATTAAATTTAATTGCATCATCATCATGATTATGATTATCATCATAATTATAATCATAATCATAATGATTGTAGTTTACATTGAAAATAGGGAAAATTGACATCAAACGTACCCCAAACTCTTAACCAGCCTTCAATCCTTTTAGGGCCTCGCTGAGATATATATTTACCATATCTGGAAGCCATAACCAGATACTTGTCCTCAATAGTTTACTAGTAGCTAACGAACATCTTGAGTTGAGTTTACTGCAGATAACCTTCACATCGACAGGTGATCAGCAGGTTTTTAGCGCAAGATCTTCATGTCGTCAACGGGACATGTTGTTGGTGGAGGAATGCACAGCGCACTCATTAATTAGTACTTCAACGTTGTTTTACGCTTATGCCTTAAAAGCGAATCTATTAATTAACAGGAGAAAACAACCCTCTTTAAATAATTTGCTTAATGGATGCTGTGTATTATTTGGAAACTTATGTAGTGAAATAGAGTTCAAGCTGTTGGGTACATTTCATAAAAATATATGTATTACAGAGCTGGTTTGTTGTTTCCAAGACAACAAAATAATCTTAATAAAACTTATATATTTGCACCATTATAATCATTGCATTATAGTACTTACATTATAATTATGCACATAATTACAACTTTGTATAAAAAGTTGCAAATCATGAAACTGGGCTCCATGCACATATTGTAATATTTGTTTCTCTCGTTGCAGGGTGAGATAATTTCATATTATCTCACAATACTTGCAAGTAGATATATGTAGAGTGGAAGAGCTAAAAGACACAAGTGTTATTAGTGGCTAATTCCAACCACTATTTTTCCAATACATTAACAAAAACTCACTGGCCGATGGGGGGGGGGGGGGAGGGGGGCTATTGGGAATTTATAGCTAACCCTTAGGCCATGGCTGCTACCTGTTCCAATACATTCGTACAGTTAGATATAAAATAGATGGTTTTGTTACACTTACCAGGTCATGCATGAGCTCTTATAGAATTTCCTATTAAATATTTTGGGATTTAGGACTTGTCTTACAAAATAACATGCTATGAAATCAGGAATGTAATTAGAACATAATTTCATTGGGTCATGTTATGTGCACTCTGTATTTTACACACAATCCTGGCCAGGCAGCACCAAATGTTCTAGATGAAAACTAGTTGGAAGCCTGATGTTTAAAGTTGCAGCTGTTGCAAAATTTTGTGAATCTCAAGTTACCTGCTGGGCTATTTTCTCAGTATAACGCTGAGGGTGTGCTACCAACTTTTAAATATACTAATTTCAAGTACAAAAAAGGTTAAAGCTATTTACGACATTATAGTTAATTCAGTCTTCTACAATGCACTACTACATGTGTGTATATATACAGAGTATATAACTATACATGTATCTATTAAATAATACATACTACTATATGCAAGTTTGCATACAGAATATACTACTATATACATGCGTATATACAAAATACACTAAATGCATATATACAGAACATATTACTATATCTGGGTAGAGTGTTACAAACATATTATATCTAACTAATCTGCGCAAAACCTATGATATAAATTTAAAGTTAAATAGTACTGTAAGCCTAGGGCCACACTGTGCGTATTTTCGCACGCGAAAATTGAAATCACAAGTAGCAAAGGTGTCCACTGTAGCATCAGTGATGCGTGATAAATAAAGCTTTCATTTTCAAATCGCACTCGCTTTCAATAAAACGCAATTTACTGGAATGTAGCACTAAAATAAAGAAATTGGGCGCATTGAATAACTACCAGCGACAGAGATGATTCGCACTTGCATTGAAAATGCTGAGCGACAAGTGCGAATGTTTTCTCAACGCGTACAGTGGACACCTTTGCTACTTGTGATTTCAATTTTCGCATGTGAAAATACGCACAGTGTGGCCCTAGGCTTATTGCTGCCTGTTGTTTATGAACTCTGCCAAAAAAGTCTCTTTTGAAAGGTCAATTCCAGTTCATAAAGACAGCTAATTGATCAATTAGATTAAACCTGATTTCTTTTGTTGGCCAACATTAGAGGTGGTATGTTGCATGGAAACCTGTATGACTTATGTGTTGGTAGAGAGAGGAAAGTTTCTATAAATAGTCCCATTTAGGGGTGATTGAGTGCAGTGACTTAGGACTCTCAAGTTTGGAGTTGGGGACGTAACTCCAAACATGAGAACTACAAACTACTGCACTCCCTCACCTCCAACTCGGAGATGCTTATAGAAAATACTCAGTGGGAGTATTTCAAATGTAGCCTGTCTTTCCAATGAGTAGTAGGAGCCCTTCATTTCCGCATGTAGCCTGTGTACTCAATAGAGGATTGCGGAAGAATTGAGCTGTCCCTATGGCTAAGCAATGATTCCCACAAAGTACTGCTAATATGATGACTATAGAAGCTCAAACTTGTACTGTGTTGAAGGTAACGACTTGTGTGTGGTGACCTCACTGATGGCAAGTCACTTTGATACTCGTTGGGGAACTTAGACAGGAGAAGGTAACTCTAGACTAGATTACATAATACTGTTGGTTATGAGGATATTACTAACTCAGCAAAATTATCATTTTATCTTATGTGATATTCAAATCTGGAAAGTGGGTGTATGACTTAGGCAAAGTTTTCTATGTTATAAAATAGGAAAATCTGTTTACAAACGAATAAATAATTGTCCTTTATTCCACTATAAAAGTCTTGTGTGTAGTCTGTGTATTTGACGAGAGGCAACAAGAAGAGTGGTTAAGCCCCACCCAGTTATTACCATCAGAGACTATCAAGAGTGAGGCTAGGGCTCTCATTTAATTGGTTTGAGAGTCTTACAACTGTGCAATGTAAAAGGGTAAAGAAGCAATATTAGGGTTTGGCTACATGACAGAAATGTCTGTACACATTATTATCAGAAACTATGCACAAATATCAAAACTGAAACAGTGAGAGGCTCTGCATATGAATAGCTACTTTATTTATGTTTCACTACGATAAAAGAGAGACTAAAAATCAAGACCTTAAAAAAGTCAATTTCCTGTGAAATTATTAAAATACAAGCTATAAAAGTTAGTTATATATAAGCTATGTGTTATAGTTACATATAAGCTACTAGCGAGATATATATATACCAAAATGTAAATATGCATAAAGTCCATGCAAGAAGAAGATGTATATAAGATAAGATTACCAAGTATGAACCTATAAAGATTACTTTCTTACAATGTAAATAATATGAGGCTTGTTAAGGAAAAATACAACACTACTCAACTAAATCAGAACTGAAATGAAGTCCTACTGGTACAGTAGATAGTGTGTTTAGAGTTAGTAGTTTAAAAGTCATCTTCACTCGCCGTTGAAACCAGGAAAGAGGTAAAGTTTTCTCATGTGAGTGAGGGTGTCCCAAGTTACAACCAGCTGTCCACTATGCAGATTTCTGTCTACACACAGTTTCCTCACTTTGGTCTGCACCTAAATAGTTAACCACGCCCTCCACATACTAGTAATTTTATACTCCAATAAAATATATAAAACTCAGCCTATCAGAGGTGTGTGCAAATCACACGAGGTTCTCAGCATTACAATTTATATAAAATGATCATATTATACTCCTATTGGCTATTAGCAAAGTGCATGGTAGTGAGACATTTTAAAACAAGCTGCATGAACAAGATGGTCAATGGATGCACATACAAAAAGTTGTAGAGATGGAAATACCTGTTTAAATATGGTGTAGAGATCATGGTGACAGGCATGCGTGTACATGGACGATACCAGAGCTCTAATCATTAGAGATCCATATACCGGGTGACGGCGTGATACAAATGCTACAATACAAGTGAGTAAAGAGTAAGCGTTTTTTCAATTTTAGAAATGCATCCAAAAAACATTTGTATGCGCAAGTATGCTGAAGGACATTAAACAAAATATGTCAAGAAAAAACGATTTAATTGATGCATGTTAGCATAATTATTACAATCAATATAATAAATTTAGCAATTATAAAATTTAAATGTGAAGAAATCAATATAATTATATATACATACATACATACGTATATATGCATACACAAGAACGCACACGCACACATTTAGCCACACATTTAGCCACATATATAGCCGCATATAACTAATATGTATAATCTATACAACCGATGGCATGGAACATGCAAACAACTTGAAGTAACATTTCTCCATTATTTGCACCAGTGGCCAAATTTAATAATATTGTTTAAAAAGCAATTGACCCTTTTATAAAAAATAATTTTCTTCCTGAAAATTGCACTATTTTTTAGACTGAAAGGTATAAAACTTTGCTTCTATTTGCTCACTTAGGCTATGTGGTTTCTTCAATTGTGCTAATTTCATTGTATATAGCTTTGTTTTTATACTATTTTCCAAAATATTAATTTGGTTTGTTTAAAATGGGATCTCCTTTTATGCAAATTCCAAAGTGGTCAAAAGGCCGCAACTAATACTTTTATTATGGGTTTAATGTTCGTCAAAATGACCCTGATTCGTCTGGTAACTATTCATACTATGGCTGCTATGCAAACTACACCAGTACTTACACTCCATACTTGACTTCATTACTAACAGGTCATCATAATTCAGTCTGGTTAGAGCTTCAGCAGTTTTAGCCCCAGAAACTCCAACAGGTTTGGCTACTACAGAATCCTCAACCTTAGCTTGTCCAAGATCAAGTGCTCGGTTTATACCTCTTTCACCAACATCTGTCCTTGCTGTAACATATAGTAGGCCTCTGATTGCTTGAAAATGAAAATATTCACCTGCACAGCAAGCTTCCTAAAACTCAACTATTATAGTGACAATGATTCAATTTTAGAAACAACTGAATAGTATGATTATTAGATATTATAAATGGAATATATGAAATATGATACAACATAACATTATATTCTATCAAGTCAAAATAATTAGCTTTACTCCGGCAATGGATAATAAAAATATAAAGATGTGAAATATGTGATGCGTCACAACTGAGACTCCAAGCAAAACCTTAAAGTATTTCAAGTTTCACATCATATAGTAAATGTGCCACTCACTTCCACTAGCAGCTTCAATAATCACAACTTTGGGCTTCCCAGCCATGGCTGGAAAGTTCAGAGGTGTCAGTAGATCATACACATCTGTCAGCCTGAATACTTTCATGTCAACACCATAGATATAGTTATTCACTCCTCCATGACTCATGATAACCAACACATGACATCCCAGGTCTTCGTGTTCTTTACGTTGTACTTCATCTTTGATGGTTAACAGAATAGCCTAAAAGATTTTATAGTGCAAACATTTTAGAATTAAAACCTTTTGTTGGTGTTATTTAAAAACCATTTTAATTTTGAAAACCGCAAAATCTCCCATATAGGGGCAATTCTTGAAGCTAATCAAGTTCTAACTTGTTCAAATAAAATGAAATAGTAGGTAGTTTACTCAAATTTCTGTCAAGACAAGCTATGCAACTATTTATTAACTATACCAAAGGCTAAAAACCAGTGTATATGTTTAACATGTACCATTGCCGTTAGATCTGTGTGTGTCACAACATCAAACATGAAGGCCTTCAGCATGGTAGATAAATTTTCAACATCAACATCTGAACCATTCCTACACAGATCTGGTCTTTCATCAAAGTTCTTGTTGTTTATTATCAAAGCTCTTCCTCTTTTTCGTGTCATATTGTACACCTAAATGTAGGTTATTGACAGAATATAGGTAGATACTATATACCTTGCTTACACATTCATAATATCCTTAGCAATATATTTAGAACAACTTACAAAACTCGTAGAGTGAACACAAGAACAAAATTTACAAAGCAAAAAATTATACCTGCTTTGCAAAAGAATAATTTAAATGTTTATTTTTGAAGTTATACCTAAATAAATTTTTGAAAATAAGGATGTTTAACAATAAAACAGAAGCACTGCACTTGTGTACGTTTACTTGTGCTTGCATAGAAAAATTCACTTGGAAGCTGTTATAAATTAATGTTAAAATCGACTGAATGAAGCCCACTAAATGAATTTGTAACTTGAGACTAAAAAGCAAGTCAGTACCCTGTCAGTATTTGAGAACAGTTGTGTTATCCTTGGGTTAGTAGTTGGATTTAGTTTGGGTCTTATAAACTTCAGCTCCACTTCCTTCTTATCAGGGTAGAGATAGTCATCCTCATCGGAGAGATCACTCAGATCATCATAGTCTAATTTTAGTTCTCTGTGCACACTGCTCTCTCCTATAGCAACAAAATAATAACTACAGCTCATACGATGCAATAATATTATAATAAATGAACCGCGAACACCCAAGATTGTAATTAGAGAAGGGGTATCCAAAGAAAAGCAACATTGTTGAGTTTTCATTTAACTTATTCTTAAGTGGAAGTTGCCTGTCCCTTTAAAATTACAGAAATCAGTGGTACTCTCCCACTAGTGATTAATAACAGGTAATGAAATAAAGCGACAGCATAAACATCTAAAACAAGCTGAAAAAAGAAACTTTAAAAAACTGTGTAATTATAAAAATGTGTAATAGTGTAGTAAACTGTGGGTTCTGAATGCAACTAGTGCCTACATGCTCTAGAAAGAATAAGCCAAGTATTTGAGTACAAATGAGGATAACCTTTATTGTATCAGATACAGCTTAGGGCCCTACTAGCAGCGAGCTCCAGTAGTAGTCTGAATCTACACTGGAAACTCGCCTGCTTTTATACACAAAAATTCACATCTAGAATGTTCCAACAGACAAAAGAAAGTTAAGCTTGACAGTAACAAAAGAAAAGTAGACAAAGGAGAATGAATAATTCAATAGGCCAAGAATTTAGCTATAATAACAACCTATTGAAGGCATTCATAAAAGCTACACAAATTTCCAGTATCAGTATTAATGCAAAACGATAAAATAGCAAAAAGGGAAAATAACTCTGGAAATGCGTATTTCATGAAAATTACATTATGCTGAAAGCTTAACAACAATCACAATAATAAGGCATTAGAAAGCTAGCCCAACTTAGCTACAATTACAGCATTCACAACGATACGCAACAGTAATTATAATACTGACTCACGCAGTTACTTCAAAACTAATAGAGGGTGAAAATCTATTACTATAGCATTATACTTAAAACTCACTAAAATATCTTTATTTGGAAAGCAATACTATTACGGAATAGGCCTACTATAACAAGAGAACGGTACTATTACAAAATGCACAATTATTACAAGATATTAAAAAATCACATCTTCTTATGTTTGCAACACCAGAAAGTAAATACAAATGAATTACTGTTATGTAATTTTTTATTCCAAATCAGAATATAACCTAAAACAACTTTCAATTTACAAAAATGAGAACTCTTTTTATCATAAACAAGCATCCAGCACTACATTGCTCTAACATAATTCACAAGCAAGACAATTCTGGCGTCTAACTAGGAAGCGTCTATCTGGGATGACACCGCTTAATAAAACTGACCAATGATGACTGAAGATACTACCTATAGATAATTTATTGCCACGCGAAATCATTCACAACTTCATTCCATTTTTATTATACGAGTGCTATATTTTGTTTAAACTTTAAACTTTTTTTAGAATTGGAGTGCTTTAAAACCAGTTATTCCTAAACCTAAACTACTAGTACTTTACCAGATTTAGAAGCTTTGTTTGCTTCTCTCCGGCTCATCAGTTCATTCACAAACTTATCCAATTTTTCAGCTTCAACTTCTGTGATTGTCTCACCTGCGCAACAAATGTTTTCACATATTAGTTTTATGTAAACTACTCAAAAATTGCGTATAGAATATCATATGTGCACTCGCAATAATGACATTGTCTCAAAAATGTGCAAAAGTATGGAGGTGATTCAATTTTACTATATTATTGGTAGACTAAGAAACGATTAGGTGTTTGTATACAGGTCTACTCTAAGCTACGTTCTCATAAGATAGAATATTTTAGGAAGTCAGATTTCAAATCTGAAGAAAACAATTTTAAATAAAATTAAGTTAAATAAACATACAGGGGTAGACCATAGCAGAAGGTATTTCCTCGTCAGCACACAAGGTGGTTGAAGATCCGCTACACAGCTTGATCTTTG
This sequence comes from Bugula neritina, assembly GCA_964035545.1. Taxonomy (NCBI): domain Eukaryota; kingdom Metazoa; phylum Bryozoa; class Gymnolaemata; order Cheilostomatida; family Bugulidae; genus Bugula; species Bugula neritina. The sequence continues at coordinate 8,279,647 of OZ037772.1, read as the reverse complement.
GTAAGGGAGACTTCAAGGACCGAAGACACCACCGAGGATTTATTACCTTTTTAGGACATGGAAGTCCTAGTAATAAGCAGTGAGCGCAGTAACTTGCGGTGACTAGCCTGCTTGCAGGCCAAGTTTCCATAACTGGTTTCAGTATGTGGTTGGAGGTGGCGATGAGCGTCTTCCACATCCTGCTGATGTTGGCAACATCGGATGCCACGTATAACAAGATTTTTCTAGACTTGTTATCATGTACCAGCTGCGTGTGTATTCCATCTTGGTAGATGTTAGCTCCATTTCTCTTCACTTTCATGACAGCAAATTCACCAGGAAACTGCTTCAGCAAACCAACAGTCATCTGATGGTAAACATACTGTGGTAAGGCCAATCCATTAAACTGTGTTTCAACTTGAAGGACCAAGCTCTTCGGTGGAGAGTAGGAAGTGCTGTAGTAATCATTGGAAAACTGAGGTACAATAAAGCATGGCTCCTCGAAACCAACCTGTATAGGACCATGCAACAGACGAAAGGTTTGAAGTAAGCAAACAGCAACTTCTACATCCTTTGCGCTGCTAAATGATGTTTCTTTTCTAATTAGATAGCAAAGAAGGTCTTGCCTCATCAAACCGGTGTTGGTGAAATGACTCACAAACCTCTCAAAGTCTTCCTTTTCAACAAACATTTGCTCTTTTGAAACATATGGCAAAAATTGATCAACTCGACTTTGCCATATGCTTGAATCATGGTGATGCAAAACACATAGAAGTCTGGTGACCTCTGAAATTTTGTGAAATATGTAAAAATGAAGAGAGCTGATATCTTTATACCAAAGAATCTTGCCACAGTCATGCATGTATGTGAAAATCATGTCTAGCTGACTTGACTCAATGTGTTGAAGCTCTGTTTGTACAGTTTTTAGAATATTATCAAAAGTGCTGTAGGGAGATGAAAGAGACAAAACCAATCGATTAACATCCTCCCAAATCAAAGGCAAAGATTTAACAAAGCATTGACTGCTTTGAAGGAGGGAGTTTTTTATCTTGTCAAACACCTCGTACTCATTTTCTTTTCCAATCTCATAAATATCGTCATTGGCAAAAACTCGTCCAATTAAATCATTGAAGTGTTGCATTGGAACAGCCTCACCACCTAATGCTTTCTCTTCTACAAGAATTTCTGCACACAACTGATGTAAAACTGTGAAAAAATCCTGTTGGAGCTTTCTAAATACGAGGTTTGAGAATTTGTCTTTATGAGTGAAAACAAGCTTAGGTGGGCCAAGAGACGGATAAGCAAGATAGAGGTGAGACATGAAGTCAAAGGCCAGCCTTCTGACAGCCTCTCTAACTGGACACTCACTTGAAATCTGATCATACTGCTCCATGTTGACTACAATTAATGGTATGCAGTTTTGTCTCATTGTAAGTTGATATGTTACGTGGTAGACCTCCAGGCCTCCCATATCAATGAGACGAAGCACTGTACCATCTACTTCAATTTCTTCAACATTGAAAACTTTTGTAGTCTCATCTATCTCAGCGTTAGGACTTCTGTCAGTCAGCATTCTCTTCTTGTCAGTGCTCTGTAACGTTTTGATTAGACTGGTCTTCCCAGCCAGTGCATTACCTAATACAGCCACTGTAACAAGTGGTAAGTTTTTACCAGCACCCTTAGCCAAATCTGTGTAGTACTGTCGCACAGCATTTAATCCTCTTTCACATACTGCTAGTGGTGGAGATGTAAAAGCATAACAGCCGTCCACTTTCAGAACCTGCAGTTGAGAGAGCTGCAATATTTCTGGATCCAAGGATGTCAAGGAATTGTTGTAGGAAACGTCTAATATCTGTAGACTACTCAATGTGTATATAGAAGACGGTAAGTGAATGAAGTGGTTGTTTGAAGTGTCCAGGCTTTGCAAATTTTGAAGGCCCTCTATGCTATAAAATATAACAGCACATAATATATCATAGAGCAGAAACAAATTAATAGCCCAAAATATCTGTGGTGGCAATCAATTACGCTATAGCCTACTGAAGATAGTCACTAAAAGAAAAAACAGATAAAATTTAGTTGTTGAAATATTAATATAGTTGTTGAAACTAGTAATGCCAAGCTTTAGTTTCAAAAAATTGCACAAACATAAAAAAATATTTCCACTAAAGCTACTTGTTTGGCATTTAATCTTGCTGAAAAAATTAATCTATTTATCAAGCATGTAAGGATATTTTCCCAAGATAATGATAAGTCCAATAACATATAGATATTAGTGTGTGGAGTTCACTGAAAGGTATAATCAGTCAGCCTCAAACATTCCTATTTTTATGCAGTTCAACATGTACATATTAGTCCAATGTTCCCTCCTAGCTATTATGGTTTTGGAAAATAACTATATTAGCTATATTTGGTGACTAAATAAGCAAGATATTTTCATTCAAATTCATCTACTTGCCCCTCTTGAGTAATAATATAGCTATACAATACAAGCTTATTTATTAACAAATGGGAAATAAATTGAGTCAAAAGAGATAACAGCTCCTACTGATATTTTGAACCTTGAAAATTCACACTCTTTATAAGCAAGACAAACGACAATTACTTTTGAAAAATCTTAAATTTGCTTGCTGTGCACACTATTTGGCTGTGCAAGTGCTAAAGCACAATATTGAAAGATTTACCTCTTTGGCAGAGAGTCCAGTCCAGCATGTCGGAGGTTGACTTTTTGCAGTGAGAGCAAAGAGATGAACATGTCTTCTGGTAAACACTTTTTTAGATAGTTTTCAGATAGATTCAAATATTCAAGATTCTTCAGCATGCATATACTATAATATATAAGAACACATATTATGATTTATAGCAATGTGTACTATAATTCATGAGAAAATAACAAACTATAATATATGATAACGTATACGATAATATGCGATAACATCTGTATTGTTTTATAATACTGCTATAAAAACTGGCACATGTTCATTCAAATTTATTACTGGTTTTTACAGCAGATATATGAACCAAATAAAAAAAACGCAGCAAGAGAAATATTAGATTATATGATATGAATACCTCTTTGGAAGAGTTTTCAGCTGACAGTTCTCCATGTTCAACTCTCTCAATAATAGTAAAGAAGAGAATGCATTATCCGGTTGATTATCAGAGAGCACATTACCAGTGACATTCAACACTTCAAGGTTTCTCAGTGAAGATATGCTGTAGAACATTATATTACGTTTTATAGTAACGTGAGGCCACTCGTGTAAAACAATAGAGAAATACATAATATTAGTTTGAGTGTATATTGTAGTAGTTTTGTGGGTAGAATGCAATTAAAAGGGAAGCATAACTCCGTAATATAAGAAACAAGATATGTTGTCCGTGTTGAGTAGAATAATATTTATTAAATGCTGTAAGAATATTTGTGTGTCTTGATCTAGTGAGCTCCAGTGGTAGACTGATTCTACTCTGTGAGCTCGCCTTCTTATATACTGGAAAATTGTCCCTTCGCGAATCTTTTACTGATTGCGTCCGAAAATCAGGGTTCCTGCGAAGATGTCAGAGCCTCGGACATGTCCGATCACATTCGATTAAATCCGATCGGATCTGACAATCAGTTGCCATCAAACCTAGTGGGAAGTCGCGACACCTTCACACTTCCAATTTTTGGCAGAGATCGGTTTACATAATTTCACAAAAATCACTGTAGTTAAACGAAAAATTTGGAAAAATAAATCTAAAATCACTGCGCGCTAAAAATCACTACAATATTAGTAAAAGGCACACAGCAGACACATTGGGAAACAAAGTGATTAAATTAAAATGAAGAAAGCTTTTGCTTGACAAATACTGTAGCATGCTCAACTACTGCCTAACCAAACTACTTTAAAAACACTGGTTTTCTATAAAAGATGATAGGCAAAATCAGCTGTGTTTTTCGGAGTTGAATAGTTTTTCTGAATGTGGACAGAACTTCACAGAACAAATTCTTTATTCTTATATAAGTTTTATGTAATATTTAAATGGAGTAAAACTTCATTTCAATTGTATAAAATAATTATTCTTGTCAAATACAATTCAACTTTCATGAAAAAGTAAGTTGCCACAACGATTGGATACAATGCTGCACAAGCTCTAAAAGCATTTTGAGTTATTATAGTTAGTACTAAACTGAGTTTAGATTTATGGAATTGTAATCACATCTTTTTATATTTGGCATACCTCTTTGGTAAAATCTTTAGCTCAAATTCAATTCTCTCAAGGATACCAGGGGCGGTAACACAGCATCTAAGATACTTGTAGGAAGTCTATTCAAAGACAGGTTTAGCACTTGAAGGCGCTTCAGTGATGAGATGCTACTGGTGAAGACTCTACAATAAACATTAGCCATGTCTTTCATACCAAAATTTTTCAGATGAATCACACAAACAAAATGAGAGTTCTACGTGCAAACCACTAAGTGTTCCCGTTGAGCGGCCATATTGCTTGCTCGTGTTTCTTTTTCATTTTTGACTGCAACAGCGGCAGATAAATTTGAAATCTTGCTTTCTGATAACGGTTATTACCTTCAAGTATCACTTCTTCTTATCATTTTCACTACTGCTTCTAATATTTTTTTCCTACTAGCTATTATTACTTCTAATAACAAAAACTAGTTTTTATTTGCCTACCAGTAAAAGTAGTGCTGGTAAGGGGGTACAGAGTGAAACCGGTGTCTGGTACAGAGCACCTTAACGTGCCAACCTGTGTTGGCTTGTTGGGAAAAAAGCTGAGGTGTGACCATGGGGTGGCCACCGTGTCTAGTAAAAATGGTACAGGTAAAAAATGGCACGGTAAAGATGGCACAGGTAGTAATGGCACAGGTAATAATGGCACACACAACAAAGTAGTAAGAGTAGCACAGTTTCAATATTAGAGTTTAGGGTGGGGTTAGGGGTTTAGAATGCGAGTTTGGGGTTTAGCTAAATTGAACATAAGTTTGCCATTTTTAGATAACTTCCACTTATTCCATTATTATCTGTGCCATTATTACCTGTGCCATTTTTACCTAAATTCAGTGGCCGCACCTCAGGTCATGGTGGCAGCTGAAAGCTGCTTGGCTGTTAAATCAAGTTTATTCTCTCAATACAAAACTTTAAAGTTTATTAGTTACACAGCTTTTCAACCAACAAACAACTAACCTTTTGCGTAATGAAAGTAATTGGCAATCAACCAGATGTAGCTCAATGAGAGAGCTCATCTTCAATATTACTGCAGGCAACATTCCCTTGTCAAAACTATTGTCAGATACATTTAACGTCTGTAGATTGTGGAGCCGAGAAAGACTGAAACAGAGGAAGAACATGACTAAACACGTTCTGTATACTAGATTACATGACCAGCACTATTAGAATTGAGATAAACATTTTAGTAACTCACCCCTTTGGTAATCTAGACAAATTGCAATCCACAAGACACAGGTGTTTGAGTGATGTCATCTTCGATATACATTCAGGCAAAACACCCAGGTCATTTTCAGACAAGTCTAGTAGACGGAGGTGTGTGAGTTGAGGGAGACTGCAGTAAACAAATATTATTTATTGTCATGTTGAGTAACCAGACACATATAAATGGTATAAATGTAAAACACAGACACACACTTACACCTCTAGACTGTTAGAGTTGGTCAGAGATCGGACACAGAGATTAGTAACTTTTGGAGCTATTTCAGTAATGGTCAAAGGTATGTCACCCTCAATCTTTAGATCTGTGATCATGTATTTTCCTATAGTCCTCATTATTTCCTTTTTAGAGTAAGTATCAGTCTCTTTTTCACTAATCTTACCAACTACTGGATCCATCCCAGAATGTCGGAACCAGCATGTGTAACCTTCTACATACAAAATATTAACTTTCTTACAATCTCAATTGCATAAAAGTAAGCCACTAAAATTTATAATAATTATGAAATGATCACGAACCTTTTCTATGTTTTGGGATAGCGCTTTCCTCATCAGAAAAGTCAGTCACTCCAAGAGTTCTGGTCAATGGCTCAACAAGTTGTTCAGACTTATCTAAAAAGCAAATTCAACAACACAGGATAGTTAAGGGCATCCTCACTGAGAATATCATAAATTTCTCTCAAAATGTAGTTCGGGTTCTTGAATAATATTGCTCTGCGGGTGGCATGCGTGTTGCCTACTTGTAATTGTTTAGCCTAAGATTAAACTACAACCAATAAGCAGCAACCTTCGTTAGGGCTGCGTTATCTATCAACATTCCATTATTGGTGCTACATAAACAAAGTACAAAGCAAGCTATTCATTATAGCCTGCCAGTTAGCTAGCCTGTAATTATTATGTAGGTGCCAATATCTTCTCATCCCTACGTGCTCAGTGAAGCGTGAAGTGCTGCGCGCTGCTAGTTTCTTATGAGAAAATATGGCATTTTCAGTGTATAAATCACCAATTTATGAGCAATCTAGCAGAGTTATTGAAAAAAGAAAAAAACTTACACTGGAGAAATATCTCAGGATTCCAGCAGTGCAATTTTTATTCAGATATCATGCTTTGCTGCTGAGATATTTTACTGGTACTGAAAAGTCAGCTTTTCAGGCAAAATTGGCCAAAATTCGGCAGTTTTTTGTCTATAACTTCGCAAAAAAAATGAAAATTGAAATTTCCAAAAAACTTACACTGGAGAAAAAGAAGATCTACAACATAGTTTTTAAATTTTGACTCTAGCACAATTAGGTGAGATTTTATTTTACTGGTACTGAATTCTTATATGATTACAATGCAAACCTCAGCAAGGCAGTTGCAGCTAAAAGGTTGCCCTTAACTATCCTGTGAATCACAGAGTGGCTGTAGTTTTAGTTAAGATAAGTAAAATATTATTGACTTCAATATTTACTGTTTCTTTACTTTAAACACACTAATTGCCTTAGTGGTGGTTCTCAATTTAATCCTTTAGCTGTTCTCCACCATGATAAGCTACTCAACAAGCATTGTTTCAGAATTATTTTTAAGACATTTTCTATTGCCAAAATCCTGGTGTTAGTTTTACCAATCATATCTATAATAACCACCAATAGCAATAAATCCTAAGCCTTTTCACATAAGATAAGCTGCATTTGACAAAACAAAATCTTATTAAAAAACTTTAATAATCAATAATTGCGCACTGTATTAGAATTGAGAGAACAAGAGCAGCCTAACTTTGATTTAACCCTTACGCGATCAATGGACCATATATGTCCCTGAAAGCGACACTATCTACAGATCAATGGACCATATATGGTCTTTTAGGTAAACAAACAATAGCGCTTACTTTAAACTTCCAGTTTTCAACCAAAAAGCCTAAAACTTTTTGTAATTGAGGTTGTTAGGGCAGCTTAATAATTTTGGAATAATTAGAGCCATTAAATTTGATTAAATTAATAGCTACCAAGCCAGCTAGTTGCTTTTCAATTTAATCCCTAAATTTCAAAATTGTCAGTAAATTTTAACGCTACTTTCAAATGCATGAAACTGCTGTCAAATTATAGAGAGCCAGTTTATTTTATTCAGATTATAACATTTAGAAGAACATCTAAATAAATAAAAATGTTAAATTCACTATATTTTGAATCATATTATAAATTAATTTTATCATTTTGAAGTTTCAATTTTAAAATAGCGGTTTTGAGAGGCAAATTAAAATGACTGATTTTAGCTAGAATTGAGGTCTCCCGTCACTTTAAGAAGCTTTTTATAAAAGAAAATACTCTCAAAATTATATTACCCAGTTTATATAAGGCCAAAATCAAGTGTAACTTTTTAATAATGAAATTGAAAGTTATGCAAAATTTGTTAGCAAATTTCGCGATAAACTCAAACGAGGCTTAAAATTATGTAACTTCAAAGTTGATCGCCAAAGGCCAAAGTTAATTTGTTGAAATAGAAAGTATGGTATTAAAAAGTTAATTTTTTCCACAAAATTTGCATCTTTTTAGAAATAAGACAAAGTATTCTAAAAGCAAACTATTAAAAACTGTTTGCTTCACACAAATTTACAACCATGTGAAACGCTTTGTATTTATTTGAAAACATATTACCAACTCACCTTTAGCAGAAAGTTTTTCTTTAGTCTCTTTTTCGACTTTTGTCGTAGTTTGTTTAGGATTGAAGTCAGATATATTTTCCATTGTTTCTAAACTTTCTCCAATTTCACCTGAATGGGCATTAATCATGTATAAATATTTTAACTATTGCCAAAATTATATGCAACAAGACTCTCGCAAATTTCATTTTCTTGGTGTTGATTCACTCAGTTCTAGTTACATGTCTACACATACACATGCACACACACAGGCGCGTGCACATGCACACACACACGCACACACACACGCGCACACACACACACACACACACACACACACACACACACACACACACGCATGCACACGCATGCACACGCATACACACACATACACACACACACACACACACACACACACATACACACACATACACACGCAGGCACACGCAGGCACACGCAGGCACACGCAGGCACACGCAGGCACACGCAGGCACACGCGAATATTAATGTTGGGTCATTACATCAGCTTGAGAAGTTCTTGTTAAACAGCTATAATCATATTCTCATAGCTATGTTAGCTACATTATGGTTTTCTTTGTTGTTGATATACAATGACTTTGGCTACCACAAAATAGCTATCTTTTTAGAGTATCAAACATCCAGCACTTTCTGTTATTTATTATTTTTTTTTTCCCTCAGTCTGCGAGAATAAACACACTTCTATATTTAAAACCCAACTCACGCAAGTTTATAGTCACTATCCCTGTGAGAAACCCCTGATAGAAAGGGTTTTTGTTAAAGCGGCTAAGGACTTATTTAAATGAGGCGCAGGAGCAATTATGACTGGATGCTCTTCCTAACATCACCAATGGCCTTTGTCCGGGCTTGAACCCATGACCTTCGTGTTTACTAGGCAACCGCTCTAACCCCTAGACCACGCAACATTTAGTTTAAATAAGTTAAGCCTGATAACATGAAGCGTAAGAAAGGCAATTATTAAAATATGTGACATACTCTCTTCAGTCCCAAGTTCACTGGTTTGCTTCTCGTCCGTTCCAGCTCCAGTTTCATAAGCAGACTCTTTGAAATTAGAGTTCCCTGGATCCTGGGTATTAGACTCATTAGATGTGGCAGTGATAGACTGTGGTCTGAAAATATTAATGAGATTATGCCTAGATGTGAATATTGTAATGGTTATGGAAAGTATACCTCCATTACCCCCTGCTAAACATAACTCAATAGATTATGGTCAAGAACGACAACTCCAAGTAATGCCGCATTTCTATGCAGTGCCCTGCTAGTAACTACGCTCGACACCACCAGCAACTACGGACAAGACCACCGAAATCTTGTGTAATCCAATCAGGATCCACTCTGTGTATATAAGCAATGCCTTCTGGCACCCGCAGCAGTCTTGGACAGTGTTAGTAGCTAACTAGGTTGACTATAATATGTATTTGTTTCGACTATTGTACTCTTTTTTGATTTTATATGTATACTGATTTCATCGAGTGTAATTGACTTAAATAAAGTTCTCTCGTTACATGATCAACTCGTTCGGTTCTTCACATAACCTCACAGTGGATATGCAGTAATTACCAACACAAAATAAAACCAATTTTAGTAGTGCACAAAACTACAACAATATGGTGTTTTGGCTAGCTAAAATTAGTAATTTGTTTAAAACACAACCTCAATTGCATCACTTATGGTAAAAATAAAGCATAAGTAACGTATTACAAAAAAACCTTATTAAAATAAAAATACTCATATTGTAGTAATTCGTGCAATTACTGTGCGTGAGTTCCTAGCTTGTAATTATGACTTGGTTATCCACCGCAAGATAGGGCCTTTGATAAGATTAGAAGAGATTTCATTATAATTACATACTAATAAAATGATAAAAGAAAGCACACGGATTAAAAGTATTACATCTTTCTAATGCTAGTACGCTCTCTCTACTGACTACTCTCTTGTTGCGCATCGCTGGGGGTTGTCACCTGACGCATCTCTAATTGGCTAGGGGACACGTGGATGCGCGTATTGCGTGCTCCACTACACCGCCCCCCCCAGCAGGGAGCCTACCTTCCTGATAACACAGATACAATTAATAAAAAAATACAATACTTAAAATATAAAATAGAGAGAGAGAGCGCGTATGGTATGTACATAAAAAAACACAAATACAAAAAAAATATACAACAGTATGAAAACGACACCGTGTTACTAACGGGAAGAGGCACTTATAGCTATCAGAGTGTCACACTGGGAGATTTGTTATGGCACCGGGCACGAGATGGAGGGCTGTAAGGGAGACACCACCTGCGGCATACCGGAGAACGGGGGCAAGTAAAGAAAGGGGAAAGTTAGGCACTCTTCTTCAATTGGGCCACAGAGTCGCTGAGAGCCCGGAGTTCGGAAGCGGCGGCAGATATCCTAGGCGCCAACCTATGGACTTCTCTCTTCAATTCACGTATTTGGTCTTCGGTTTCCTTCAGGTTCCGGGCGGGAGCAGAGTGGCGACTGGGAGATGAAGATGGCCAACGTCGCTTACGGGAGGGGCGTGGGGAAACGGGAGGGGAGGGACGCCATCGTTGGGGCACTTCGATGAGTTGCAGCAGGACCATAGGTATGGAGTTGGGAAGGGGAACTGTGTGAGCGGGAGGTGATGGACGGGGCGTTCGGAGTGTCTTGAACCCCGGGGCTTGGGGCAAGGTCCTTGTGTGATGATACGGGGCGCGGGGAACTCTTGGCGCAACCGTTCGTAGCGAGACGGGTCTGAGATGAATGGCCTGATAAGATCGAGGAATTGCGGGAAAGAGGGTTTGTCGACTCCGTAGAGATGTCTAACATGGCATCCCATGGTCCGTTGATGACGGAGGATGTAGTCCCTGTGGTAACTGTATTCACCACAGGGACAAAAGGTGGTGACATAATGTTGGGGGATGTGGACTCGGATTCTGCAAGGTGTGGTGAAATGAAGCTGACACAAACGGCAGGTGGTGCATTGGTCATCGCCTTTATGCTCCTGGATGAGTGCCTTGGTATCCCTGGTAATTCAGCATGATTTAGTTAGGAGTGCTTCCGGTAGCGTGACGGGGGTAGATTCCTCATCCAAAGCTATCTCTGATGGCGGTATGTCCTGAGAGAGAGAAGAGCGAGTGGTATCTAAAAGAGCAGAATTATTGTTAGATCGAGTGTTATCTTTACAGCATAATTCTGATGACAACCGACTGTTCCTAGTCTGAGAGTCATGCATCTTTTTAGACGGCACTCGAAGGAATGTGTCGTGGCGTGTAGACTGACTGGGATACATAGTGTCAAGCTCCAGATCTAGTAGATCGTCGGCCATAGTTATGTTCTCGTCGTCTTTCACGTGAGACTCAGTCCCCAGTAGTTCTGATTCAATCAGAGCGATTAAATCAGAACTAACTGATGTTAGACCTGATTCCATGAGTGGGAATGTTAGGTCAGAGCAAGCTTACCTGGGAACCCGGCATTTGAAATCATACTCAGCGTTCAAGCTTGGACGTTAGTGGATTGAGTTTGTATATGTCTGCCCTTGACGATATCAGCGTACGAAAAGGCTGGACAGCGTGGTTGCTGCGCACGGCTGGAACTATTTGCTTCGGGCGTAGTAGTTTTGTCTACTACTTCGCCTTCGCAAAAGTTAGTATTCCCGTGGTGTTCACAACTCCCACCTTTTGCTGCCAGTCTTTCCGTACGGTGCCCAGCTAGACTTTCGTAACTGCCATTTGTAACGCGGTCACATTCGAAGTCTTTCAAGTATGCTGGGGATTGTCTAGTACGCTGTCCCCGTTCCAAGGGAGGTGACGTACTAGCTGGGGAGGGTGGTGTAGATGTTGGTCGGGGCGGTGTACTCACTGATGGGCTATTTTGCTCCACCTGTGGCGTTTCTGGCCCGTCTTTGGTGATGGTATTTTCTTCCCCGACATTGTCTCCGGATGGAGCCCCTCCCACGGGGGGGTGGGGGGGTTTGCACTTCCGGACGCGGATGCGGATCCGGAAGTGGTGGGGGTAGACTGGGTACTGGGGGCGGTGGGCGCACTTCCGTTGATGGGAGTGGCCTTTCCTGCCTTACCAAGTCCTCCTCCCGCGGCACAACCACTTCGTATTCTGGTCCATGTCGTTGCCGCCCGCGCGTTGCTGTCCGCCTCCTGGGCTTCAACAACGGGGGGGGGGGGGGAGGGGGGGCGGGGCTTCTCCTGCTGCTCCTGGGCTAGCCCAATACGGTTTCAAGCGGGCTTCATTCTGGACAGAGACCTGTCCAGAGCGCTCCAACTTGTACGTATGATTGGGCATCGCCTCAACTACCACGCAGGGTCCCACGAACTTGGGCTGGAGCTTAGCCGCTTGTCCTCGACGCCTACGGTAGTTGACCATCCACACCCAGTCCCCAATTTGATAGAGGGGTGGTTCCTGAGAGTCCTCTTGCCGTACCTGCCACTGCTTTGCTCGCAGTATTTCGTGTGCGGCCTTCAGGTCCTCTATCAATTTGCTGGCATGCTCGTGGATGGTATAGTCTTGTTCGGGGATAAGGTATGCGAGGTGGTCGGGCACTCGCGTCTCTCGATCAAGCATCAGGAGGTTAGGGGTCTCCCCCGTACTGGTATGTGGTGTACTACGGTAGGCCCGCATAATTTGCGGTAGTACCGTATCCCATTCCTCCTGACCCCGGCCGAGGAGCAGACTGCGGAGTGCGTCGCCCAACATGCGGTTGTTGCGTTCTGCCAACCCGTTGCCCTGAGGATGGTACGAGGTGGTTCTGCTTTGGTTTACTCCGCAGAGGCGGCAGAGGTCGCTCAACAGTTGAGATTGGAATTGAGCCCGCTGGTCCGAATGTATCTGCTCGGGTAGTCCGAGGTAGCAGATTACATTTTGGTCTAGCACTCTGGCCATCGCCGGGGCGGACGCATCTGGAATAGCCAGAGCGTCTGCTCACCTGGTAAAGTGGTCGGTTAATACTAGGATCCAACTGTTTCCTCACGGGGTGAGAGGCATGGGTCCAACCAGGTCAACAGCTACCACTTGCCATGGCCTTCCAGCATATAGCCTACGCCGTCCCGCTTTGCCAGGGAGACGGCCATGCTTGCTGGTCTGGCAGATTTCGCACTGCTTGACTCTGAGCCGTACGTCACGCCGGGCCAGTACCACCGGAGCTGTAATTTGGCGAGCACCCTTTTGACCCCTGTGTGAGCCTGTTTGTGGGTGTCCCATACTAACTCCCGGCGAATGGCGGCTGGGCAAATCACCCTCTCTCTCTCGTACTGGCTGTTGTAGGTGGCCACTGTTATGGTCAGCAGACCATCTGGCCCGATCCGCAGGGAGTCCCAAAGTTGGCAGTACAGCCGTAACTCGGCGCATCTCTGCCGCAGTTGTTCTTCGCTGGGTCGTCGCCCCTCCTTTTTGGTCCGATACACGTCGGCTACTACCCCTGGGAGGTCTTCCTAGAGTTTTCGTAGCTCTCTGACGTTACCAGTCAAGACAGGATTGGTGCGGAGACTCTGGATAGTCTCCGGAGGCGTATCGGCCTTCTGTCAGAGTTGACCCTGGTCCCAGTCATACTCCATTCCAGGGTGGTCTAGTGCCCTCAACTCAGATTTTGGGAGACCCCGTCCTCTTCTCGATGTTGAGACACTGTTTTCACCCCTCGTCCGGCTGCCGGCTCAGTCCGTCGGCATTGCCGTGTTTTTTACCGGGCCGATGTTCGATCCGGTAAGAGAACTCGGCCAGGACCTCGAGCCACCTGGCGACCTGGCTGGACGGTTCTGCTCTCTTGCACAACCAAATCAAGGAGGCGTGGTCTGTCCGCAGCCGGAACTTCCTGCCGTACAGATAAGGTCTGAAGTGCTTCACCGACTTGATTACTGCCAGCAGTTCCTTTCGGGTAGTGCAGTAATTTCGTTCGGTGGGCGAGAGAAACTTACTGTAGTAGGCCACGACTACTTCGCGGCCCTCCTGCACCTGGGACAGCACAGCGCCGACGTTTTGGTCACTGGCGTCAGTATCCAGGATGTACTCCAAGGCAGGGTCTGGGTAGGCTAGGAGGGAGGCCTCTAGTAGGCGGCCCTTGAGGCAGTCGAACGCCGTCTGTTCGATGGAAGTCCACTGCTAGGTCACCCCCTTTGCGGTGAGCCGATTTAACGGCTGCACTACCCCCGCAAAGTCTGGTATGTATTGCCGGTAATACCCCACCAGCCCGAGGAATGCCCGAAGTCCGGTCAAATCCTGGGGGGTGACCCAATCTTCTATAGCTCATACCTTTTCGGGATCCGTCGCCACACCGTGACGGCTGACGATGTGTCCCAGGTACTTCACCTCCAACTGCAAGAGAGCGCACTTCGAGGGTTTGAGCTTCAGATTGGCACCTCTGAGTCATTCGAAGACCTCCCACAGACGACTGACGTGTGTCTGGAAGTCTGGGGAGATCACGATGACGTCATCAAGGTATACCAGCAGTGTCTTCCAGTGGAGTTTGCTGAGGACCTGTTCCATGAGCCTCTAGAACGTGGCGGGGGCGGAAGTCAGTCCAAAGGGGAGGACTTTTCACTTCCACAAGCCGTCCCGCGTGATGAACGCCGCCTTCTCCTGGGCCTCGAGACTGAGGGAGACCTGCCAGTAACCGCTCAGCAAGTCTAGCGTACTGAAGTACTTGCTGCCTGCTAAGGCGTCCAGAGACTCGTCGATCCTGGGTAAGGGGTAGGCGTCCTGTATGGTCACGCTATTTAGTTTGTGATAATCCACACAGAACCGCCAACTGCCGTCTTTCTTTCGGACCAGGACGACCGGCGAGCTCCACGCACCATGTGCTGGCTCTATGAGGCCGCGGTCCAAAAGATCCCGGACTTATTGGCTGACCTCCTTTTCCTTCTCGGGTCCCAACCTCCGAGTAGGTTGTCGGATAGGGGTAGTCCCGGCAGCCAGCGGTATCTCATGACGAACGGCCGTCGTTAGGCCTACGTCATGGTCCCCACTGCTGAACACGTCGCTATATTCACGTAGCAACTGAGCCATGGCCTGGCGCTCTCCGTTGCCCACGCAGCCGTCACACGCTGCCTGGTATAGCTCTTGAACGTGTTGTTGGACGGTCCCCCGCCTAACTGACGGGCTCTGTTGGGGACCTTCCGTCGCAGCTCCCAGCGACGGCCCTATATCCTCCTCCTGGATGGAGTGGAAACGGCGCAGCATGGATCCTGACGGTAATTGTACCGCTTCGGAGAAAGGGTTGACACACTGCACCAAGATCTCTCCTCGGTCAGTCAGCCGGTTAAGACTGCTGGCGAGTTGGATTCTCTTGTGCGCACCTTCGACAACCCCTAACCCCGAGAGTTGGCTATTGTTCACTCTACAGTGAATGGTAGTCCGGGAGCGGCCGAGTATGGTACAGTTCCGTACTACCTGCACGCCTCCCACTAGGGGGCGACCGAACTTGTCGACACAGGCGAGTTCCTTGTCGGCCATCAGCATGGCTGACTTGCTAAAGTCAATGCGGCAACCGTGTCTCTTCAAGAACGGCGTTCCTAGAATAGCATCCTCCTCGAGTTGGCTGATGACGAAGGTTTCCTGAATAGCCTGGTCGCGGACGCGCCCAATCAGCTCTATAACACTGTAGAATGGAATCCGCGACCCGTCAGCTAGGGTGCCTGGTTCCCCGGTATAGGGAGCTAAGGCTCCCCTCTCCCTAGAGGGGAGGGTGTTGAAGACTCGACGGCTGAGGAGATTAGTGGTACACCCGGAGTCTAGCAGAAAGGTGACAGCTTTGCTAGCCACCTTCCCTGGCAAGAAGTAGCTATCTCCGTGAGGCTGTACCCGTACTCCCCCAGCGTGCTCGGTCTCGGCCGAACGGGGCTGTGCCCGTTTGTTCCGCGGTTAGCGGGGCCGGTGAAAGTTTCCTTGCGGAGGGGTGGATTGATCCCCTCTGATGCCCGTAGGGGCCTCGCTGGTCGGCTCTATTTCTGGTAGCGGACCGAAGCGATTAGTGAGAGGCAGTGAGAAGGGTTCTTGTGGTCGTCCTGGCTGGCTGGTTCCTACGAAGTGTTTGCCACTGGTGGAGGGCGTACCGCCGGGTCCGTACGGATGCCTGGCGGTATCCACCCCGTTTTCCTCTCTGCTTTGGTCCGCGGAGCTCTGGGGGCTTCCGGGGATCGTGGGGTTTCTGCTGCTTCCTAGGTCGTGGGCAGCTCGAGCGGCGGTGTCCCCTGGTGCCGCATCTCCAGCAACGAGTAGCCGGTCTGGGGGTTTTTACTGTTGGTCTCTTGTACTCCATGGGATTGCTGTATGTTATGGTCGCCACCAACTGTCCCAGCATAGTCATTAAGCGGTCGACCTCTATCTCCAAAGAGGGGCTAGTGGTAGCGGCAGCCACTCGGACCGGATGGTCTGGTTCCCTAGTGGTCTGCGGGATAGCCTTTACCGTTCTATAGAGTTGCTCGGCTCCTAGATAAGCCTCGCTTTCCTGAATTGCAGCCTCTATCGTGGTCACTCCTCTCGCTTGTAACTGGTGGTGGAGGTCCAAGTCGTTGAGGGATTGTACAAAAGCCTCGAATGTATAGCGCCGTCTGTGTGTTTCTGGCAGGTCGCTATACGCGATCTGTGCCAGTCTCTTCACCAGAGTAGGGTGGTCCGGGAACGGTGTACATGTTTTGCGGAGCAGTCCCTGCAAACGGGCTTTGGCGTCGGCGACAGGTATGCCAAAACGGGCCCGTAGCGCAGCAATGATCCCGTCTACGCTAGGTCTCAGCCCGTACGGCTTGGCTTGCTCCGTCAGTGCCATTCGTAGCTTTATCAGGGCTACTCTCGGTGGCCATCTTGTAATGGCTGCAACTTCACGGAATTCTCGAATAAATTGTTCAACATCTTCAAGGCCCGTGAAGACGGGAGCCTCTAATGTATATTTATATGCCTCCTCTTCGGCCCCGAGAGAGTTTATGATAATGTCTCGCTCACCTTCTTCAGTTGAAGCTGCACTTTCGGCCATGATGTTCTAATGTTTTTCCATCGTCTCCATACAATAGCTAGTATCTCACCGCTGCCACCACTGTAGTAATTCGTGCAAATACTGTGCGTGAGTTCCTAGCTTGTAATTATGACTTGGTTATCCACCGCAATATAGGGCTTTTGATAAGATTAGAAGAGATTTATTTATAATTACATACTAATAAAATGATATAAGAAAGCACACGGATTAAAAGTATTACATTTTTCAAATGCTAGTACGCTCTCTCTACTGACTACTCTCTCGTTACGCATCGCTGGGGGTTGTCACCTGACGCATCTCTAATTGGCTAGGGAACACGTGGATGCGCATATTGCGTGCTCCACTACAATATGCTCGAAACCTGGATGAATGATATTAACAGAGCAAACTTATTATAAATCGTCTAAAAGTAGTTAAATGAACTTTATTCCTTAATGAATAAATAAAACAAAATGTTTCTCTAATTGCTTTAACATGAGTATTGTGACGGCAGTAGCCTGTTAAAAAGATTTCATAAACTTATTCGTTTGCATGTATAAAAACTTATTGACTTTACTAATTCATGATGAATTGAAGAACATTTTGATTGTAGATTTATTGTGGTGGCTCGATGGATTATCGTCATAATTAAAGGGGGAGAACATTAATTCTCTTCTGACTGTAATGCGGGGTCACTGCGTGTATAGAAGATGACCCGAGATAACAAACCCTCTAATAGGAATCGTCAATTTTTATTAGAACTGTGACTTCCCGCGTAGTAGAGCAGTTGTTAGTAAACAGGCAAACTAGAAACACTGTGCTGAGTTGTTGTAACGTATCTGAATAGATG
Organism: Bugula neritina; assembly: GCA_964035545.1. Taxonomy (NCBI): domain Eukaryota; kingdom Metazoa; phylum Bryozoa; class Gymnolaemata; order Cheilostomatida; family Bugulidae; genus Bugula; species Bugula neritina. Next base: position 8,261,783 of record OZ037772.1, on the reverse strand, counting down.
TAGAGTTTTTATTGTGTGTTTGTTTGTATAAATATATTCCTATAATCTGAACTACAATCGCAGAGTTGATTTGGATTACATGTTATGCAATAACTCGATTACACACTGAAACCCACAATACTGGGAACTATAACATTATGATAATAAAACACTAATGAATAACAACTTACTGCTTTGGAGTAATAGTCAGCGGGTTGTTAGAATACTCAAACTCAGTCAGATATTGGAGCTTAGGCAGTCTAGAAAATAAAAGTGAGTTAGAAAAAACTTTGATTCCAGACCGAAAAAGAATGAACATACTACTATGGTAAAACACAACAGTACCACACAAAAACTTACTGAGGAGGCAGTGATTTCAGGTGATTATTGGCTACATTCAACTTTTGAAGGAATATCAGTTTTTCAAGTCTGCAACAAAGAAAAAGGTTTGGAGAAAATACTGAGTTGTATATTGATAACAGAAGATAAAATACTGATAGAAAAATGACAGGCATATAGAGTCTAGTGCACTATTCTCATAATTATAAAAACATTTTAATAATGTGTTTCTCACTAGTAGTAGCACTAAGAAATTATATATAACACACGCACGCACGCACGCACGCACGCACGCACGCACGCACGCACGCACGCACGCACACACAATACTTTTTAATCACATCTTTGATAGTGGAGTCAAAGTTTAAAACGTTATCGTTATGAAAACAAAACTCACTGTTTTGGAAAAGTATGGAGATGGTTGTGTGATGCATTGAGTACTTGCAGATATGACAGCTGTGAAGTGCTACAGCAGAAAAAATAGTTTAGATGTCAAAGTCTATGCAGTATAATGAGCTATAGGCCTAATTGCTTTCTTTAAAACCAACTCATACACACTGCAATAAGCAATGATTTACAATATACACAGCAGTTGGCTTCGAAAAGACAAAGAGTTGACAACCAATTGGTTGTCACACAAGAGCAGCTTACCTTTCTGGCAAAGCTCTAAGTCTGTTATGAGACACGTTCAAACTTCGGAGGAAAATAAGCTGGGATAGGCTAAAATATATATGTATAAATTGGCATAAAAAAGTAGAAAATAACATAAATAATACAGACAGCTTATTTAATAACATCGGTACTCACCTTTCTGATATTACCCTCAGATGGTTATAAGATACATCAATTATTTGAAGGCGCTTCCAGCCAGAAAAACTGCAACATGCCGACACAAAGTAAATGGCAGTGTTAAAAGTATGGCAAAACAATATCAAACAACTGGTACAGTGATCATAATGTTCACTCGTCTAATATAGGCTCCAGCTGGTTACTATATCGATCAGTGTTTAAAAGTCTTTGAATTGAGAAAAACGGTCAACACCGCATGATTGAATGTAAATAACACAGCAAAAGAAGTAAAATTTGTTCAGCTGTTTTATAATTTATATAATACATACCAGTCATCTAAGTGCTGCATTCTGTTATGTGACAAGTTCAAAGTGTGCAGATATACAAGCTGCGATAACCTACAAAGAACAAAATGTAATCTTCAGATTATTATACAGCGTTTTATTTACAAACTATTTGCTTATATAGCTATAGCATAACCATTTTTCTAATGCTAAAACACTAATTTAGCATCTCTGAGCTTTAAACCATTTGCACCCTTTAAAATTTACACTTAAATGTAATTCTTTGGGAATCGTGAATAGCAACTTACTTGCTAGGAAATTCTGTCAATTTGTTTTTGGACACATTTAAAACCTTGAGGTAGGTGAGCCGAGAGAACCTGTCACAAATTTTAAAAATACCGTAATGTCATAGAACGTAACGAAATAGGAAAGTGCTAAAACGTTTTTCTGGTTGCACAATCAAGTGTGAGACATGAAAAATAAACTTTAAAATTAAATTTGACACAAGCTTGCATCCTCATCCTACCTCTTGCTATCCAGTTGTGTTAAGTTGTTTGAAAACAGGTTGAGCGTGTGAAGAAACCGAAGCTTAAATAAGCTACAAAAGGTATGAAAGTGTGATAACAGTTATTACATAATAATAAATAAGTATATTCTTTATAAAAACTATTTCCGCACAAGTTTCCATCTTTCATTATTATGTAATATTTGAAAACAGTGAAAGCCTACCTTTCAGGTATGTCATTCAGCTGGCTGTCAGACACATCTAATAGCTGCAAGAACTTCAGCATAAATATTCTACAAATTCCAAAAAATCGACAGTGGTATAATTATATTCAATAGAACAAGTGTTCCTTTTAAAACAGGTTGATATATTTTAATCTGACACAAATACATAGCTGAAAATGGAGACGCTATCTGTTCAAAGTGGTTTAAATAAAATGATTATAGACTCTTCAGTTAGAGAACCAAGGTTACTTTTAGACAAGTCTAGTCAACATAGGTGTGTAGTTTTAGTAAGCAGATATTGGTTGTTGTTACTTTGAGCTATTCAATACATAAAGGGTTTAAGTGTAACATACAGGCACAGACTTACACTTCCAGACTGTTAGGATTGGTCAGAGATCTGACACAGAGATTAGTAACTTTTGGAGCTATTTCAGTAATAGCGGAAGGTATGTCACCCTCAATCTTTAGATCTGTGATCGTGTGTTGTCCCATAGTCCTCAGTATTTCCTTTTTAGAGTAAGTATCAGTCTTTTTCTCACTGATCTGACTAACTACTGGATCCATTCCAGAATGTCGGAACCAGCACTTGTAGCCTACAAAAACACCATCAACTTTTGATTAGTAATAATAATTGAATGGCACTTCCATATACTAGCTATATGCATTTTTTTGCAACATGCATTTGTCAGTTAAATGGAGAATTTTTATTTTCTACAAAAATGTTTCAGTTAATGTGCCATTTGCATCATGAAATTATATAAAATTGAAATGAAGAAAGAGATATCATATAATAATGGTACATTATTAGTCAAGATTCTGGAGAAATGGAGAATTAACCACCATAGACACAAAGTGGAAGCAGAATGCATAGCCCTCTACCAATCTGGTCTACAAGAAGAAGTCCTAAAATGAGGACTGATTTAGAGAAAACTGAGAAGTAATTGAATTTGCTGTGAAGATCAAGCATGCGGCATATCTATCATCTGAGAAAATTTCATGCTACATCAGCAAAAATTCACTCCTGACCTTCTGCAGCATATGCTAACGGATTGCTAGACCATGTTCTGATGATTATTAGCTCAAGTTAAATCAGAGGCAACACAGGTATGCTGACTTCAAACAAGCTAAATGTTGTATTATACTCGAATTACCGCACATGCGGAATTACTGTACTGTTTGTTTTATTCGTATGCATTGTTATAGTACGTATGTTTATCGCTAAAATACATCATCTTGGTATTAACACAACATGGTGACCAGTACGAAGTTTTAAGTTTGTCGTGTTTAATCCGTGCCATCTGCTGTCCTTGGTTTCCTTTTCTTGCGTTATTGTCAATTTACTGTTATGGCAAAGTTTAATCCACCTGCTGAGTTTGACTTTTTGCCAGAGAAATGGGCAGAGTGGGCTAAGAGATGGAGTAGATATAGACAGATTTCTAAGTTAGATAAAGAGGAGGAAGGAATACAAATTAATAGTTTCTTGTATTGTATGGGACCTACAAGTGAAAGCATCTTTAGCAGCCTAGGTCTCTCTGAAGAAAATAAAAAGAAATACAATGAGGTGCTAGCTGGATTTGAGAACTACTTCTCACCCAAGAAATATGTCATCTATGAAAGAGCAAAATTCTTCAAGCGTGACCAGCAGCAAGCCGAATCAGTAGAACATTATATTCGTGCTTTAAATGAGTTGGCAGACAAATGTGACTTTGGAGATAAGCGGTCAGAACAAATCAGAGATAGACTAGTTGTTGGTATAGCTGACCAAGGGCTAAGCCGGGAGATGCAAAAGATGGACATTGACCAGTTAACTGAAGCAACAGCCGTGGCTATGGCTAGACAAGCAGAACAAGTGGACAAAAATGTGAAGGAGCTATACAATGATGTTAAATCGCTTGATGCAGTAAGAGTCAGCAGTAGTAAACATAAACACTCAACCCAACAGAGTAAGGCCGCTAATTCAGCTCAAGCCGATGCTAACCCATGTGGTAGATGTGGCCACAACACACACAGATTTGGAAAATGTCCTGCGCAAGATTCTGTGTGTCACAAATGCCAAAAACGAGGACATTTTGCTAGAGTATGCAGGTCAAAAGGAGGAGCAGTACAATCTGTGGAAGAGAATGATTATGACCAGCCCACCAGCAATGTTGAACCCTGCAACAAAGGACAGTATTTTTTGGGTGAAGTAACAGACAGAGATGTTAACGTTGAATGGACAAAGTCTGTAGTCGTAGATCAACTATTGGTGCCTGTGCGATTCAAGTTGGATACCGGTGCAGATGTTACCATCATCCCGCAGCAGCTCTGTAAGTCAGTACAGCTTAAACAGCCAGACAAGTCATTGTTTGGACCGAGTAATAGTCAGATACCAGTGTTAGGCTATTTTGACAGTACACTATCTGTAGGCAGGTACAAAGTAGCAGATAGACTATATGTCGTAGCTCATAATAAAGCCTTGCTTAGTAGACGTGCATGTGTAGGCTTAGGTCTTGTATCATGTAATACCCAACTTGATTGTGTTACTGAGAGTGCTGATAAGTTTAGAAATGAGTTTCCTAGTCTCTTTTCTGGCCTAGGTAAAATGAGCCAGGAGGCAGAGATTCAAGTAAACACCGGTTCTCCCCCTCATGCTATTTGCGTTCCGCGTTCTGTGCCGTATCCATTATTAGATAAGGTGAAGGCTGAGTTAGATGAAATGGTAGAGTTAGGAGTTACCTTCTCTGTTAGTGAACCAACTGATTGGTGCTCACCCATGGTCATAGTTCCCAAAGCAAGTGGTCGTATTCGTATATGTGTAGACTACACTCAGTTGAATAAAGTGGTCAGGAGGGAGGTATACCCAATGGCCCATGTCGACTCTAGTCTAGCTAAATTAGGTAACGGGAAAGTTTTCAGCAAGTTGGATGCAAACTCTGGGTTTTATCAGATTCCCCTGTCTAAGTCTAGTAAACTCCTTACTACATTTTTGACCCCATTTGGTCGGTATGCTTATCATAGGTTGCCGTTTGGGCTGTCATCTAGCCCAGAGATCTACGCTAAAGTTGTGTCACAGGTTCTTTGTGGTCTAGAGGGAGTTATTGTCCATATGGATGATGTTTGTGTCTGGGGTAATACTGTGGAGGAACATGATGCTAGAGTTCGTGCTGTCCTCAGACGCATGTCGGATGCAGGAATGACTATGAACAGTTCCAAGTGTGAATTTTCTAAAAGTTCAATCAAGTTTCTGGGGCATTCAATCTCTGATAAAGGCATTCAAGCCAACCCTGAGGCAGTTCAAGGGATTAGAGATTTCAGGACTCCTCGGAGTGTCTCAGATGTTCGTAGCTTTTTGGGTATGGCTAATCAGTTGAGTAAGTTTACCCCTAAATTGGCGGAGCTATCTAGACCTCTCAGGGATTTGTTGTGTAAAACATCTCCTTGGTTCTGGGGCGAGGCTCAGTCTATAGCCTTTGCCCGAATTAAAGAGGAGCTGTCGAAAGATTTCGTTCTCGCGGCTTATGACCCGAAGGCTGAGACTACTATACAGACTGATGCGTGCCGGAATGGCATCGGTGCTGTATTGCTGCAGCTTCAGCCGGACGGTTCCAAGAGGGTTGTTGCAGCAGCTTCTCGTGCTCTGACTGATACTGAGATGAGGTATGCAACCATTGAACAGGAGGCACTGGGGGTTGTGTGGGCATGTACAAAGTTTAGAAATTACATTACAGGTATCACAGTCAAGATACAGACTGATCACAAGCCCTTGATCCCATTACTGAATGAAATTGAACTGGATAAACTGACTGTTCGCATTCAGCGTTTCAGGATGAGGCTTATGAGGTTTGCGTATGTTGTTGAACACATTGCTGGTAAGGATAATGTGCTTGCTGATGCATTATCCCGCTCTCAGGCTTCGCCCAGTGTAGATGAAGTCGCTTTTGTGGAGGAGGTAGAGTTGGCCGTGAAAGAGGGTCATAAGTTGTTTGCTTCTAGTCAGAGGCTCGTGCAGTTGGCAAAGCTGCAAAGAGCTGATGAAGTCTTGGCCCAAGTTATTAAGTTTGTTGAGACCTCATGGCCGGAGTACCTTACCAATCAGGATATACTTCTTCGCCCTTATTTTGAGTCAAGATCGTTGATTTCTATTCAAGATGGGTTGTTGGCGCTTGGGGACCGCATTGTTATCCCACAGGTTGAGAGATTGGAAGTTCTTCGGACCATTCATCAAGGTCATTTAGGAGTGACCAAGTGTCGTGCTCGGGCCAGGCAATATGTTTGGTGGCCGGGTATATCTCAGCAGATCGCTGACATGGTACGCCAGTGTAACACCTGCAGAATGCATGCCAACGTTGTTGTAGAGCCATTGATGGTGGCTGAGTTTCCTCAGCGTCCTTGGGAGAAGTTAGGTAGTGATTTATTTTTTGTTCACGATCGGTGGTATCTCTTAGTAGTAGACTATTATTCTAGGTTTGTCGAGGTTGCTTTGTTAGCTGAACTCACCAGTAAGGAAGTTATTAGCCATATGCGGAGTATCTTTGCACGCCATGGTGTTCCAGATGTGTTGGTTTCAGACAATGGCCCCCAGTACGCCAGTCATGAGTTTAAGTTGTTTGTTTCTTCTTACCAGTTTGCCCATGTCACTAGTTCACCAAAGCATCCTCAGGCTAATGGAGAGGCTGAGAGGGCAGTCCAAACAGTTAAGTCCCTGCTCAAGAAAGAGACAGATCCGTACCTTGCACTGTTGGCCTATCGATCTTCTCCTCTGGAGAATGGCTTGTCTCCTGCTGAGCTGTTGATGGGCCGAAAGCTGAAGACCACTGTTCCTGCACTCCCTAAGCTGTTAATCCCTCAGCCTGTAGAGAGATTGGCAGTTCAGGAGAAAGAAGAGTTGAAGCGCAGTCAAGTGAAAGAGAATTTTGATATTAGGCATAAAGTTGCACAACTTCCTCCGTTGAAACGAGGCGACAGGGTGAGAATTAGAGACTTGAACAGGGACGCAGTAGTTATCCAACAGTGCGCACCGAGATCATACACTGTTCAAGACACAGGTGGTACTGAGTTAAGACGCAACCGTAGAAGTCTCACACCAACTCACTCGTCACCCGTTATGAGTCTAGCAAGTGATCTAGCTGTTCAGTTCAAGGACCAACCAATTCATAGTAGTCCCAGACAGACCACTGTATTTGGGGGTCAAGCCCAACAATCCCCATCAGATAGTAGGTTGGATGTTCAGCCCCGAGAAAGGCCAGTTAGCCCCCACCAAGCATTCGTTCCTCTAGATAGGGCCAAACAGACCCACTCAGTTTCTAGCTCTGCTGTTCGTCTGTCCAAAACTAGGTCTGGCCGCGAAGTCCGCGCTCCGCTAAAACTTGACCTCTAGCCTCCTGTCTCATGCCTTGTTATATTCTGGTATCATTTTCTGATGTTATATTCTGATATTATATTCTGGTATTATGTTCTCGTAATGGTTAACATGTTTGTATTTTTATGCTTATCAGCCTGTTAATACTTGCTAAATTCATCTATACGCTTTGTATCACTTTTTGTATATTACTCATGTTTGCATTTCAGTTGTGTTTGTTTTTAGAAAGAGAGGTGTTGTATTATACTCGAATTACCGCACATGCGGAATTACTGTACTGTTTGTTTTATTCGTATGCATTGTTATAGTACGTATGTTTATCGCTAAAATACATCATCTTGGTATTAACACAACACTAAAGCCCTAAATGCCCCCAAAAAATATTTCACTAAAGAGCAAAAAGACAAAAACATCAATAACAAAAATATGGATGGAGAGGTGGATCAAACACTGCCTCGAGCTATCCTTCACACAGAATGTTGTAACTAAAATTTGGATAAATTAGATAGGACAAAATCAATAAAGAAACATGGCTGAGCCATTGACTGCTTTGTTAATGACAAAGCTCCCAAAGAAGTGATCGAAGCAGAAAAAGGCGAAATTATTAAAAACTTAGATAAACTGTTTTGGTTGTGCTTGAGAGAGAGCTCCGTGCCAAATGTTTTATGTGGCCCCAAAACAGTAACTATAAAAACAAAATTGATTATAGTGACTGCAATAGCTATTGTGGCATTTCTCTGTTAAGCATATGATGCAGAGGTGTTGCAAAAGTCATTTTGGCCCAACTACAGATCCTGAGAGTACTTGAATCTTAGTGTGGATTCAGAGCAGAGAGATCCAGCATTGACATAATATTTGCTGAAAACAAGTAAAGAAGCCAGGAGCAAAACAATACACATTTTTCAAATTTATAAACCTAACAAAGTCATTTGACTCCTTATGAAGTAGTGGCCTAATGCAATTATTTAAAAAAGTTGGCTGACCCCCCCCCCCCAAAGCTGCATTCTATTTTTCTGTCTTTTTACACAGTGCAGTGAGTTACACTATCAGAGTCGTTCCCAATTAATAGCAGGATTCACCAAACTTTTACACTAGCCCTAAGCTTCTTTCAAACCATTTTGACTTATGCCTTCAAGAGGAGCTAAAATGAAGTCTACTTACACACGAGCTTTGATATCAAGCCGACCATTTTGCCACATTGTAAGCCGAAGCCAAGATGAGGCAGGTGGCAAAATTCAGGTGGCAGCTACCACTTTACCATTAGCATACAGATGTCAAAGTTAAACATCTGCAAAATGTCAGCAGAACTCAGTTGACATATTTTGGTATCTAAGCTTTACCATCAGCGCAAGCCACTCACTTGAGCCTAAGATCAATTTAAGGAGTGCCAAAGCTTTTGCAGGAATATCCAAGCTACACGAGAGAGTACATGCCAACAAGCAACAGTCTGTCAGCAAACACTAATATGAATGTATACAGGGCATACATTTTGTCTAAACTACTTGACTCCGGCAAAACCTAAACATCCTAACACCCTATAAAACTGAATAGAAAGCTTCATCTCTGCTGTCTAAAATGCATACCCCGATCAAATGACAAGACATAATCCTCAATACTGGCATTCTGCAACGTGCTGTAAAGCAGACAATTTTTACTTTTTTGAAACAGAGGTGTTTTCAATAACTTAGACATGTGCAAAAAGGGAGATGGCCAGATTCATCAAGATCTATTGCATCGGGAACTTTTAGGCCCCAGACCTTAGGACCATCTCAGATTATGCTCCAGAGACACCAGCAAAAAAGACAGGAGGAGCGCTGGAATTGACATGCAGCCATGAGAAAGCTCGGGGTTTTGAAGGTGTGTAGTAAAGAATGATACCAGGCATGCTGAGCAGAACCGCAGTAACCATTTGAGAAAAAACATCCACTTAGAGACTAAAATCTACGGAGTAGGTGCAAAAAAGCTACAAATGTAGTAGTTTCTGCAACAACCATTGCCACTTTCCTATTGGCCTCGACAGTAATATGGAAAAATGCAACAACTTAAAATGACTCTACCTGGTGCAGCCATTGTCTCTCGAGAACAAAAGAAGCCAACAATGCTTAGGTCAAGACATACTTTACATCAAATTTTCAAGATCAAATTAATACTAGTGTTCAACCACCTCTTACTTTTATAAAATTACTGAAAGCCCAACAGCTGCACACAGTTAGTTTGAGGTTATGCTTTTTCAGTTTCTGGCTCTTTGCCAGGTGCTTTATGTTCTATATGAACAATGTTCCACCAATAGCTCGAACAGGTTGAGTGTTACAGCAACAACAAAAAACTTATGTTCTCCAATATACTTTTTTAATTTTTTCGAAGGCCCCTTCATTTTTAAGTTATAGCTTGTTAAAAAACATTGTCCCCCTTTCAAATATTTCCTAACTTATACACCCCTTCAATATGCCTTGTATTTGAGTGCTCGTTAGTCACGCTTCACTAACTCTGCCTTTACTTATACTATACAAGTGCCAGTGCTGCAAATGTACTAGGGAAGTTATCATTAGTCACAGGAGCGTAGCTAGATTTCCACCACATAAAGAATGTAGATAACTGCAAAAAAATTTGCAAAATGATGTATGATTTGACCAAATTGCGAGGAGCATAAACTGATTTTCAAAAAACAAAGAAAGTATATCAGAGAAAACATATCAAGGAACGTCAAGTTTGAATTTTAAACTTAATAAAATTAATCCCTTATGCTACAGCAGTGAAACATTGAGGGTGTAAAGATTTACTTATTGCCTAACAACTTTATCAGAAAATTTTCTTTTGAAAAAATAAAAAAGTGCATGGAAGAGGAATGCGAGAGCTATCATTTCATTAATAATTTGTTAATGTGAGACAAAAACCTGTTTGAGCTATCCCTTGAAAACCGTTTATATATAACATAAAGCAGTGCCTGAATTTGGAAAGTTATAACCTTAAACTGTGTGTTTGTTTTTAGGTTACCGATAAAATTTAGAAAATTGCTACTAACATTTAGAAGGTGGTGCATCTTTTCTTTTCTGTGCCTTCTTTTTTTGAGTTTTTGGATCTAAAACATATTTGGACACAAAAGTTAAGACATTTGCAGTTTCTGAAAAAATATCTATAGTGTACATTATTGATCAGAAATAATATTATTAATCTAATAAAACTGATAAAACAATTCAAATTTATTCATTTTAAACAACCATTGAACCTCTACCTGTTATAGCTTCCATTGTCTCTTTAGCCTCATCCTCAGAATAAGATGCTTGCAGTTCGCCCAGAAGAGAATTTGCTGCAGACCACAGGTTGTGCTGTTCTCTAGAGAACCATTTGAGTTTTTCATAACATGATAAACTTTACATAGAATAAGAAATGATAGGTTCAAGCCATGCAATGTTGTACAAAATTACCATATGCCATAAAATAGCTTAAAGACTCTAAAGCTGAACTATTTTAAAAATAGATTAGGATCGTATGCTGTAAAACTTATTGAATAACCGCGAGGCAGCAACTTCTTACAACGTGGTAAAACTTGACGTATTTTAACGAAATGAAACAGAGTTGCAAAATCATACTTAGCAAGAAGGTTAACATCTTCAGGCTTTCCTTCTAAACCATGGATCAAGCTGTGAAATATCAAAAACAAGCAGTTGTGCATACACAAAAATACAAACATAACATCTTTTAAAAAGTTACAGTCGGCTACTCTAGTGTTTTTAAAAAAAGATTAACTAACTAAAAATATTCAAGGCAGCAATAAAGAATTTGACTAATAGGTTTTTTAAGAAAAAATGGCAGACCAAGCAAATAATGTACAGGAAAAAACGAGGAAAGCAACAGTGAAGAAAGCATGGTTTATAGACTTACACGTCATATGCTGTTACGGTACAGCTGAGTTCCTCAGCGGATAGACAAGAATCTAGAAGCTTCTCCATAACAGTCTAAAAAATAAAACACCCGTCAGAAAGTCCTGCAACAAGTATATGAAAAACATTCACTGACCGCATATATTGCAAAAGTGCAAACAATTCTATCAGCATCTTAAGCTAACATGTAGCACAAACATAATATGAACATTGGATGCGCGTTATTGAAAAGTCACCAATAAATTTTGTAAGAAAAGCAAATTATTACAAATTACTAACCATTTTGTTATGAAGAGGGAAACAGTCAAAATCTTCAACAAAGAACTTGACACAAGCTGCGTATCTGTCAGTAAATTCATTCAGTTGTTGTGTATCTGTAAACCTGTGACCATCTCTATTTAGTACGTCTTCTTTCATTTTGTAGATCTGGTTAAGACTTTCGACAACTGCCTCTGGTGAAAAACGGGTAACTTCTGAGACTAAGTCTTGGCACAGGAACTCTCTATTCTGTATGATGTTCAGAATTAAACCAGAAATGAGTCCCTCAATTCCCTTCAGTCTGTCAGCTTTGATTGGAGAAACTAACTTGTCACGAGCATGTTCAGTGACTTCAAAGACCTCTAGAGTTGGGAAAGCCACGATTACATCGTCGAGGAGCAGACTAACGGCAGATGACAATGTTTCCAATTTGTCCTCTCCAATATTTTCTATGATGATTTTTCCTGTTTGAGGAAGATGAAGGAATGTTTGACTTTCTTTTTCCCATTCAATAGCTTGGTCTTGGACAGCATGCTGTTCAGTATGCAGGGTTGTTAGGATTTTGACTAACATTCTAATTTTCTTCAAAGCTTTCCCTCCATCTAGCTTCTGTGCCAGTCTCTGGGTTGTCTCTACCAGTTCTGTCACACTGTATCCAGACTCTTTCACTGTGTTCACAGCTATGGTCTGTTTGAGGAGAGCTTCTATTCTACTTGTGAGAACTGTACAGATAGGAATATCTGTAGACACCTTCACAGCATCTTCAGTTTTAGCTGTAATTTTGAAAACAAGATGGAGTATGATATTCTAATGATGACAGAAATCAATGTCATTGACATACGTTATCTTGAGAGTAGTTGTTTAAAATGTTTGCATACATATTTGCCTAGAATTTTGTTATGTCTTTCCTTTTGAAGAGAGCGGCACGTTGGATTATCAGACTATCATAATCGAAATGATTGGATTAGTAACATCACGGCTTTTATAAAGTAAGAAAAGACTTATAATTGTTCAAAGAGTGCCTAATGGTAGGAACTTTTGATTATACAGTAAACCGCTTAAGTTACGCTAATTTTACAAAAAACTGGAGCTGTGTGCAGTGAGTTATCATATAGAAATCTATCACAACTATGTATAAGTATGAGTTAAAACTTGAAAGGAAAAGAGAAAATAATTTAGAGTTAATAAAGAATATATATTGGACATACATATTAACTAGTACCAAATAATTAGTAACTAATAAATGAAATAATTTTACCTGATTTAAAACTTCTAGCAATAAATATAAACGCCATAAGAATCAGGCTTTTACGGGAGTAGTGTTTGCTACCAAATAGTTCTAATCTAAAATTGCCTAAGTTTCCATTAAGCTTTTCTTGACCCGGTTGAGCTCCCACCAAAGTAGGCCGTGCCATTTTCCAAATGTCATTTTCCCAAATGTCTATTTTCTAATCGTCTATTTTCCAATTGTCTATTTTCTAGTTGTCTGTTTTCCAAATATGTGTTTTCCAACTGTCACTTTCAAAATGTTGTGTCACCCACTCACCAGTTACGCTATTACGGAAGTGTTGTTAGTTACCAAATAGTTCAATAATTTAAAATTTTCCACCTTGACAATCAGTCATTTTGAACCCGACCAGATTTGAATAGCTTTTTCCAGGCTATGCTGTTTTAATCACTGATTCTTTTTTTCTAAACTTTCATTTTCCAAATGTTTATTTTTGAATTATCTATTTGTGAAATCTCTATTTTCGTGTTTTCTATTGGGATGTCCGGTAAAAATGGCACCGTTAAAAATAACACAGGTAATAATGGCACTGGTCGTAATGGCACAAATGGCAAAGTAAGTAGAAATGGCACATTTTCAATATTAGGGTTTGGGATGGGGTTGGGTGTTTGAAATTGAAGGTTTGATTATGGGATGGGGGTTAGAGTTTGGCGTTGGGGTTTAAGGGTTATGGTTTTGGGGTTTAGAAAAATTTACCATCGGTGTGCCATTTTTTCCTACTCTTCTATTTGTGCATTTATTAGTGGTGCCATTATTACCTTTGCCATTCTTACCCGTGCCGTTTTTTACCTGTGCCATTTTTATCAGTCCCACTTTTACCTAAAGTCATTTATTTCTATTGGTGATCTGTTGGTTTTTCAATTGTTCCATTTCCAATTGACATTTTGCGAAATATTATATCACTATATACAGCTTCACATAAAAAGACCACTTCATGTTCCCCAGCTTAACAGCTATTATGGATCTGCGTCCAAAAAGTTTCTATTCTCACTTGACATCACATGTCAACTTACTTTGAACAGTAACACCTTCCTCGGTTGCCAATAAGCTATTGTAGTGGGTCACGCAATGTACTAATATAAGAATCGTCCTCTCTCCGTTCGGGGAATACTAAGGCCCCAATGTATTAACCAATAAAGAGAACTGGAAGATGTATTTCTGACTCATGTGACAGTTCCCGGGCAATTAGCAATCATCACGTTGTTGTAAGCGAGGGCTTGAAGTGTAAACATGTATTAGTAGTGACTGATGTTATAGTGTAATTTGATGTAATGTTTGTTTTGTATTGTATTGTAAATAATAAAAGTAATTACTCGACAGCTACCTTAGTAATTGCTAGTAGAATAGCCAACTAAATACGCAAGTAGAAAACTCACGCACAGTAATTGCACAAATACTACACTATTTTGGATTGGGCCGAATTTTGAACAGCTTTTTTTGGACTAGACTATGTTAAATATTTTTTCATTTTTTAAATGTTCATTTTACAATTGTTTATTTGCAAAATTTCAACTTTTGAACTGCAGTCTATTGTCGGTTTGTCTGTTTTCCAAGCGTTCATTTTTCAATTGACACGTTTGAAACGTCGTGTCACCATTCAGTTTCACAGTTTAACAGCTATAACGGTCTGCTTACAAAGAGTTCTCACTTGACATCACATGTCAACCTACCTTGACCAGTAACACCTTCCTCAGTTGTCTGTTCTCCAACCTCTTTGTCACTCTCATCTTCTCGGGAGAACTTCAACAGATTTGCAAGATGGGAGTTGGCAGCCGACCATAGACTGTGCTGTTCACTGTAAAAAGAGTTGTTTTTTAGTTGACTCAGATGAGAAAATACTGTTTAATCTTTTTCAAAAAAAGCTGACGTTTTGAGGTCGTGGCTTCTAATGAAAAAACAGCTAACACTGTTTAGCATGTTAAAGGAGAAAAGTGCATACTCTACAAACATAGCACTGTGTGGTAAAACCTACTGAGTTTTAGTGTTTCAGGTAAATCAAATTCTAAAATTTAAACTCAAAGAGTTACTACAGAATGCTTAAAAATATCATAAGTGAATTTGAGTAAAATGAATTTTTCAACACCTTGAATATTGCTTTCCTAAAAACAAGTTTAACCTTGAGTTTACGACAAATAGAAAAACCTGTCATTTGTGAGACTTATATAAGAAAATCTACTTTAAAAGTATTAGAACTGCAAAGCTTTTATAGTTGTTTACCTCGCAAGAAAATTTACTTCTTTCGGTGTAAAGGCACCTCTTTCTTTATAGCCTTTAATTAACCTGAAATTCATCAATGAGACACCACACTATAAAAACAAATTCCAACACCCAAAAGGCCTAACTCGTGATAAACTCAAACAAAAGAAAGTTACAAAATCAAATCACTTGAAAAAAACTTTTTTATTGCAGGTCAAAAACTGACGACATTTGATATTTGGCTTTGCACTTATTAACTGAAAGAGTGTTGTTAGCAGAGATATCGCTAAGAGTTTTAGACGTATCGAAAGGAATGAAGTGAATAATGAAAATATCAACACAACTACACAATTAAACTTACACATCGTAAACATTCAACGTGCATCTCAACTCCTCTGCAGTAGGTTTCAGCTCCAAAAGCATCTTCTCGGTCTGAAACATGCCAAAAAATAACCGTTAGAAAGATGATGGGCAAAGAGTATGACATGAATATAATGCGGTCAATTTCGAATCCTAACTAATGAGAAAAGCTAACCAACTGACCTCTTGCTTTGGTTGAAGAGGGAAACAGTCAAAATCGTCAACAAAGAACTTGACACAAGCTGTGTATCTGTCAGTAAATTCATTCACTTGTTGTGAATCTGTAAACCTTTGATCATCTCTATTTAGTACGTCTTCTTTCATTCTGTAGATCTGGTTCAGACTTTCGACAACTGCCTCTGGTGAAAAACGGGTAACTTCTGAGACTAAGTCTTGGAACAGGAACTCTCTATTCTGTATGATGTTCAGCAATAGACCAGAAACGAGTCCCTCAATTCCCTTCAGTCTGTCAGCTTTGATTGGAGAAACTAACTTGTCACGAGCTTGTTCAGTGACTTCAAAAACGTCTAGAGTTGGGAAAGCCACGATCACATCGTCGAGGAGCAGACTAATGGCAGATGACAATGTTTCCAATTTGTCCTCTCCAATATTTTCTAAGATGATTCTTTCTGTTTGAGGAAGATGAAGGAATGTTTGACTTTCTTTTTCCCATTCAATAGCTTGGTCTTGGACAGCATGCTGTTCAGTATGCAGAGTTGTTAGGATTTTGCCTAACATTCTAATTTTCTTCAAAGCTTTCTCTCCATCTAACTTCTGTGCCAGTCTCTGGGTTGTCTCTACCAGTTCTGTCACACTGTATCCAGACTCTTTCACAGTGTTCACAGCTATGGTCTGTTTGAGGAGAGCTTCTATTCTACTTGTGAGAACTGTACAGATAGGAATATCTGTAGACACCTTCACAGCATCTTCAGTTTTAGCTGTAATTTTGAAAACAAGATGGAGTATGATATTCTAATGATGACAGAAACCAATGTCATTGACATACGTTATCGTGAGAGTAGTTGTTTAAAATGTTTGCATACATATTTTCCTAGTATTTTGTTATGTTTTTCCTTTCGAAGGGAGCAGCACGTTGGATTATCAGACTATCATAATCGAAATGATTGGATTAGTAACATCACGGCTTTTATAAAGTAAGAAAAGACTTATAATTGTTCAAAGAGTGCCTAATGGTAGGAACTTTTGATTATACAGTAAACCGCTTAAGTTACGCTAATTTTACAAAAAAAACTGGAGATGTGTGCAGTGAGTTATCATATAGAAATTTATCACAACTATGTATAAGTATAAATTAAAACTTGAAAGAAAGAGAGAAAATAATTTAGAGTTAATAAAGAATATATATTGGACATACATATTAACTAGTACCAAATAATTAGTAGCTACTAAATGAAATAATTTTACCTGATTTAAAACTTTTAGCAATAAATATAAACGCCATAAGAATCAGGTTTTTACGGAAATAGTGTTTGCTACCAAATAGTTCTAATCTAAAATTGCCTAAGTTTCCATTAAGCTTTTCTTGACCCGGTTGAGCTCCCACCAGAGTAGACCGTGCCATTTTCCAAATGTCATTTTTCCAAATGTCTATTTTCTAATCGTCTATTTTCCAATTGTCTATTTTCTAGTTGTCTGTTTTCCAAATATGTGTTTTTCAACTGTCACTTTCAAAATGTCGTGTCACCCACTCACCAGTTACGCTATCACGAAAGTGTTGTTAGTTACCAAATAGTTCAATAATTTAAAATTTTCCACCTTGACAATCAGTCATTTTGAACCCGACCAGATTTGAATAGCCTTCTCCAGGCTAGGTTATTTTAATCACGATTCTTTTTTTCTAAATGTTTATTTTCCAAATGTTTATTTTCGAATTATCTATTTGTGAAATCTCTATTTTCGAGTTTTCTATTGGGATGTCCGGTATAATTGGCACCGGTAAAAATATCACAGGTAATAATGGCACTGGTCATAATGGCACAAATGGCAAAGTAGGTAGAAATGGCACATTTTCATTATTAGGGTTTAGGATGGGGTTGGGTGTTTGAAATTGAGGGTTTGATTATGGGGATGGGGGTTTGAGTTTGGCGTTGGGGTTTAAGGGTTGGGGTTTGGGGTTTAGAAAAATTTACCATCAGTGTGTAGTAAACTGTGGGTTTTGAATGCAACTAGTGCCTACATGCTCTAGAGAGAATAAGCCAAGTATCTGAATACGAATGAAGATAACTTTATTAGCATCAAATACAGCTTATGTGGTCCTACTACCAGCGAGCTCCAGTAGTAGTCTGAATCTACACTGGAAACTCGCCTGCTTTTATACACAAGAATTCACATCTAGAATGTTCCAACAGACAAAAGAAAGTTAAGCTTGGCAGTAACAAAAGAAAAATAGACAAAGGAGAATGAATAATTCAATAGGCCAAGAATTTAGCTATAATAACAACCTATTGAAGGCATTCATAAAAGCTACACAAATTTCCAGTATCAGTATTAATGCAAAACGATAAAATAGCAAAAAGGGAAAATAACTCTGGAAATGCGTATTTAATGAAAATTACATTATACTGAAAGCTTAATCACAATAATAAGGCATTAGAAAGCTAGTGCAACTTAGCTACAATTACAGCATTCAAAATATACGCAACAGTAATTATAATACTGACACACGCAGTTACTTGAGTAGAGGATGAGAATCTATCACATTCTCCCCCCATCGAAAAGCATCCCCTTTTCGATAACAAAACAATGATCCCACACAAAAAAAAATGAAACACAAACGTAGAAAAATATGCGGTTAACAGGAAAGTATTAAGATTAATCACACGTAACACGAGAACATTTACAGTTCAGTTGGCTATTGCCAGCGGCCCCTGGTTGTCCGGTTTTATCATTAGAGGTGGTGCACCAGGCTTTCTATTTCTTCTGTACTTGGATCGAGGATATGGGACCAGGCCTCGATTGCGCTATCCAGGACGCACTCTCGGTAAGGAAGTGCCATACTCTGCCCGTGACGGGGCAATTGTGGGTGGGTTGGCTGAGTCTGTTCTTCTATCTGGTTGCCTGGTGCTCCAGATATCCAATACTGGCGGGCGACCAGGGCCCGAGGCATTGCCAGTATTGGAGAGTCCTCTTCGTCTCTGCCTGCGAGGTGGTCGCCGTATAGATTGCCCTGCTCCTCCCCAGCTGTGAGCTGGAGCTCAACCGGTTCGGGGTCAGGGCCACTAACGCTGGCGGAACACACCTCGGAAGAGGGGGTGTTGTACTGCTGGCTGCGGGAGCCAAAACAGGAGCTGGTGGGGGAGGGGAGTCGGATCGACTGGCCTCCTCGGTATCCTTACGCTCCTCTGTTTGGGTATCTGGCGAGGTAATTCCCATAGCTGATGCTAGTGTCTGAATAACAGTGTTTAAATTATACTTAGGGGTATCAGGATTAGAATTCAACTTGAGCTGTAACTCACGTGCTAGCTGTGTGAAATCTTCTTCTTGGTGGAATTCTCCGGGGTGATGGAGGGAATTTCCAGCCAAGATGGGGTGGTCGTCCGTACTGGGTGGGTTGTCTTCATGAGGGGGCCACTCCAGGTGCCCTACAGCATAGTCTGCCAGATACCTGGGGGGTCTTCTTGACCGCTGGCTCCTCTCAATTGGAACAGGCACCTGTGGTGTTGGTGGCTCCTGGGCTACCCTAGTAGGGGGGTCCCCGCCTTCACCCAACACGGGGGTGGGGGTGTCCTCCCCCAGGGAGGGTGGTGGTCCTAGGGCTTGCCGCTGTTCCTGTTCCCGCTCTTCTCTCTGCTGTCGCTCCAGCTGCTCTATCAAGGCGGCCTGCTCCTGGTCCGACTCTCTGGGAACCACAATTTCCACCTCTCGGGGCTGGGTGGCCCGTCCTCGACGGTTGGGCTGGCGGTGGGGCTCCAGGAGGGGTGGAGCCTCACCCACTGCGTCTGGGCTGGCATGGTAAGGCTTCAGGCGCTGCTCGCTCTGGACCGAGACCTGTCCAGAGCGCTCCACACGGTATGTGTGGTTGGGGAGCACCTCCACTACACAGTAGGGACCGACGAACTTGGGCTGAAGTTTAGCCGACTGTCCGCGTCGCCTACGGTAGCTCACCATCCAGACCCAGTCTCCCACTTGGTACAACGGGGGCTCTTCCAAGTCCTCTGTGCGGGTCTGCCACTGCTTGGTACGCAGTGCATCATGAGCTTTGCCCATGATGTCTATCAGACCCTCCACATATTCGTGTACCGGTGACTCGGGGGCAGGAACATGGTATGTCAGGTGTTCCGGAACCCGCGTCTCTCGGCCTAGCATCAGGAAGTTTGGGGTCTCCTGCGTGGCGGAGTGTGGTGTGCTGCGGTAAGCCCGCATGATTTGCGGCAGCACCACGTCCCATTCTTCCTGACCTCGACCAAGGAGCAGGCTCCTGAGGGCGTCACCCAACATCCTGTTGTTCCGCTCGACGACTCCGTTCCCTTGCGGGTGATCTGGGGTGGTCCGACTCTGGTTCACCCCCCATATCCGGCAGAGGTCTCCCATGAGCTGGGACTGGAACTGGGCACCCTGGTCCGTATGTATCTGCTCGGGTAAACCGAGGTAACAGAACACATGTTGGTCCAGGGTCCGGGCCACCGTGGGGGCTGTTGCGTCTGGAATAGCCAGAGCATCTGCCCACCGGGTAAAGTGGTCCGTGAGCACCAGTATCCAGGTGTTCCCTCTGGCGGATAACGGCATAGGCCCGACGAGGTCTACCGCCACTACTTGCCACGGTCGACCAGCGTATAGCCGGCGTCGACCAGTGGTTTCCGTGGGGCGGCCATGCTTGCTAGCTTGGCAGACCTCGCATTGCCGTACCCGCAGTCGTACGTCCCGAGTCATTCCGGGCCAATACCAACGCAGCCGCAGACACCTGATGACCCGACTGACTCCAGAATGAGCCTGCTTATGGGTGTCCCAGATCAGTTCCCGTCGGAGGGCACGTGGACAGACGACGCGGTCCCTCTCTTGCTGACGGTTGTCTGCTGCTAACGTTATCATCAGGAGGCCATCAGGACTGACCTTGAGGGCATCCCAGCGACGACAGAGGAGTTGGAACTCAATGTCTCCCTGCCGCTGCTGTTCCTCGCTAGGTCGTCGGCCCTCCTTCTTGGCCCGGAAAATGTCCGCTACCGCGCCGGGTAGCGTCTCCTGGAGTCGGCACAGCTCCTTGACATTCTGGTACAGAGTGGGGTTGGCGTGGAGCGCCTGGACGTCGTCTGAGTGGGTTTCGGTCCGAAGATGGCCGTGCTCCCACCGATAGACGGCGCCCTCCCCTAACTCTGTTTCCACGTCAAGGCGAGCGGGTCCCCCGTCCCGCTTCTCAATGTGCAGGCACTGCTTACAGTCTCCTACCGGCCGGCGGCTCATGCCGTCAGCGTTCCCGTGCTTCCGGCCAGCACGGTGTTCTATCCGGTAAGAGAACTCGGCAAGAATCTCTAGCCAACGAGCCACCTGGCTCAAGGGCTCTGCACGTTTACACAGCCATATCAGTGATGCATGGTCTGTTCGCAAACGGAACGTTCTCCCATACAGACCGCCTTGACTACTGCTAGGAGTTCCTTCCTAGTGGTGCAGTAGTTCTTCTCGGCGGCCGCGAGAGTCTTGCTGTAGTAAGCTACGACCACCTCACTTCCACCCTGAACTTGAGACAGGACAGCTCCCACGCTGTGGTCGCTGGCGTCAGTGTCCAGGATGTACTCTTGGGCTGGGTCAGGATACGCCAGAATTGGCGCCTCCATTAGCCGCTGCTTGAGGTGGTCAAATGCCTGCTGCTCCTCCTGTGTCCACTGCCACCGGACCCCCTTTGCGGTCAGCCGATTTAACGGCTGAGCCACTCCTGCGAAGCCAGGTATGTACTGCCGGTAGTACCCTACTAGGCCCAGGAACGCACGCAACTCAGGGAGGTCACGGGGGACGGTCCACTCCTTCACAGCTTGTACCTTCTCCGGGTCGGTAGCGACCCCGTCACGGCCAACCACATGGCCAAGGTACGTGACTTCCGGCTGCAGGAGTGCACACTTGGAGGGCTTTAGCTTCAGTCCAGCTGCCCGGAGACGGTCAAAGACCTCCCGCAGACGACTGACATGGGTCGAGAAGTCTGGGGAGATGACAATGACGTCGTCCAGATAGATGAGGAGGGTCTTCCAGTGTAACCCACTGAGGACCTGCTCCATGAGCCGTTGGAAAGTTGCCGGAGCGGACGTTAATCCAAATGGCAGTACTTTCTACTTCCAGAGCCCGTCGCGGGTGATGAATGCTGCTTTATCCTGGGCATCAGGACTGAGGGGTACTTGCCAGTACCCGCTAAGCAGATCCAAAGTACTGAAGTACTTGCTACCCGCGAGGGCATCTAGAAACTCATCTATCCGTGGGAGAGGGTAGGCGTCCTGGATGGTAACACTGTTGAGTCTGCGGTAGTCCACGCAGAATCTCCAGCTACCATCCTTCTTCTTGACCAGGACTACTGGAGAGCTCCACGCACCGTGGGCAGGCTCAATCAGATCCCGGTCGAGAAGATCCTGTACCTGTCGGCTCACCTCCTTCTCCTTCTCCGGGCCTAGACGCCGGGTAGGCTGCCTGATGGGAGTGGTGCCGGCTGCCAGGGGTATCTTGTGGGAGATGACCTTGGTCAGCCCCATGTCTCCATCGCCACGACTGAAGACATCACTGTACTCTGCAAGTAGTTGAGCCAGTACTTGGCGTTCAGTACTACTTGTACAGTTTCCACACGCTCCATCATATAGGTCAGCCATATGCTCTGGGACTGCTCCTCGTCTGGTGTGAGGGGGGTTCCCCTGGGTGTCGGCCACTGTCTCCAGTGCCGGACCCACATCCGCTTCCTGGATGGAGTGGTACTTCCCCACCAGCGCTCCAGTTGATAATCGGACAGGTTCCGTGAAGGGGTTGATGCACTGCACGAGGAGCTCCTGCCGACAATCTAGCCGATTCAGGCTGTTTGCTAGTCGGATCGCTCCGTGCGTTCCCTCAACCACCCCCAGGCCGGCGATCCCCTTGCAGTTGACTCTGCAGCGAAGAGTCGCCTGGGATCTCCCCGGAACCGTGCAGTCCCGCACTACCTGGACTCCGCCCACCAAGGGCCTTCCGAACTTGTTCGATGCAGACAAGCTCCTTCCCAGCCATCACCACCACTGACTTCTGGAAATCCATGTGACACTGGTGTTTCTCCAGAAACGGCATTCCCAGGATGGCGTCCTCCTTCAGCTGGCTGACTATGAACGTCTCGTGAATTGCTTGATCACGGACGCGTCCAGGTAGTGAAATGACGCCGTAGAAAGGAATGCATGATCCGTCCGCCAACGTACCATGCGCACCTTCATACGGCTCGAGGCTCGCCCGCTCTCGTGCACCAAGAGTGTCAAAGAGATGCCTACTCAGCAGGTTGGTAGTGCACCCAGTATCCAGTAGGAATGTGGCAGCTTTACCCGAAATCTTTCCGGGCAGGAAGTAGCTGCTTCCATACGGCTGGGTGCTCCTGGAGCGGTCAGTCTCTGGGGGAGACACAACTTGGGTCCGCACAGCGGGCCTCCTCTTCGTCTTAGAGACAACGGGGGTTTTCTGAGGTCGGGAGGGTAGCTTGGGGTACTCTTGCGAGTAAGCTGAATCCTCCTCCACAACCTCCTCGGGCAACCCCGCGAACCGGTTCTGGAGTGGCCAGGCCGGAGGATCGGGTAGACCTTGCGGTCTCCGAGATCTCCGAGGTGCCTGCCATCCTGCTTCTTCTAGCTGCATCCGGGTCTCGAGTGACACGGCCAGAGGATCGGGTAGACCTTGCGGTCTCCGAGGTCTCCGTGGCCTCTGCCACTCGGTATCGGCAGACCCTGTGGAGGTCTCTTCTTCTCCTCTTCGAGTCCTATCCCGGATGGGATTGGCGTGAGGCCCACGGTTGGCGGAAGTTACCGTGAGCCTTGGGTGTTTAAAGGCCCTTGGCCTCTAGGGCAGTGCCTCCTCACGTGCCCTTGCGCCCCGCACCCCCAACAGGTTAGCAGAGATGGGCGGACAGGGTTGTCCCGTGAACGGGGAGCCCGCCTATCCGCCTGTTCGTTCTGCAACTTCGTCACCGTAGCCTGCAGGCCTTTCATCATGTCCAGTAACATGGTGAGCTGCGTCTGCTCGGGTGATTTAGTTGCAGCTGCTGCTACCTGTGGAGTTGGAAGTGGGGTGGTCTCCTCATGCTCCTCGACCACTTGGCGGGCTGTATAGCTCGGTCGCCTAGGCTCTTCCACCTGGAAGTAAGCCTTCCCCATTTCCAGCGCTTCCTCTATACTGTTGACCTTGGCGGCCAGCCAGTATCGCTGCAGGTCCGGGTGATTCACGCTCCAGAAGAACGCGTTATAAACGAGGCGCTTCCGGTCGTCGCCAGTGGCTTGACCGAAAGCAGCCTGAGCCAGGCGCTCTACCTCGTTAGCGTGATCTTCCAGAGGAGTCTTCAGGTCTCTCTTCATTATCTGCAAACGATCAGCTGCTTCTTCGGCTGTTAGGCCGAACCGGGCTCTGAGAGCCCGCATGATGTGCTCTTCATCAGGCCCAAGAGCGAAGCTCTTGGCCCGGCCTGTCAGACAGGCCCGGAGTTGGAGGATGCGCACCCGTACTGGCCATTCAGCGATGGTGGCCACATCCTGGAACTCCCTGATAAATTGCTCTACGTCTCCTTCTCCTCCGAAATTCGGGGGCTGGAGGCGATACCTGTCACCAGGTGATGCCTGTCCTTGCCCTCGCAATCCCTGAAGGACTGTGACCAGCGCCTCAACAGTGAGGGCTGGTGGTGTTGCTGCCTCAGGGGCTGAGTCCCCTGAGGCCATTGCGTGCCGCTCGGCAACTAGTTATTCGAAAATCCCACCGCTGCCACCAATGTAGTAAACTGTGGGTTTTGAATGCAACTAGTGCCTACATGCTCTAGAGAGAATAAGCCAAGTATCTGAATACGAATGAAGATAACTTTATTAGCATTAAATACAGCTTATGTGGTCCTACTACCAGCGAGCTCCAGTAGTAGTCTGAATCTACACTGGAAACTCGCCTGCTTTTATACACAAGAATTCACATCTAGAATGTTCCAACAGACAAAAGAAAGTTAAGCTTGGCAGTAACAAAAGAAAAATAGACAAAGGAGAATGAATAATTCAATAGGCCAAGAATTTAGCTATAATAACAACCTATTGAAGGCATTCATAAAAGCTACACAAATTTCCAGTATCAGTATTAATGCAAAACGATGAAATAGCAAAAAGGGAAAATAACTCTGGAAATGCGTATTTAATGAAAATTACATTATACTGAAAGCTTAATCACAATAATAAGGCATTAGAAAGCTAGTGCAACTTAGCTACAATTACAGCATTCAAAATATACGCAACAGTAATTATAATACTGACACACGCAGTTACTTGAGTAGAGGATGAGAATCTATCACAAGTGCGCCATTTTTTTTCCTACTTTTCTATTTGTGCACTTATTACTAGTTGTGCACTTATTACTGGTGTCATTTTTACTTGTGCCACTTTCACCAGTGTCAATTTTACCTAAACTTGTCCATTTCTATTGGTGATCTGTCGGCTTTTCAAGTGTTCATTTTCCAATTGACATTTTTCAAAATATCGTACAGTTTAACATAAAAAAAATTTTCTTCGAGTTACCCCAGCTCAACAGCTATAACGGTCTGCTTACAAAGAGTTCTCACTTGACATCACATGTCAACCTACCTTGACCAGTAACACCTTCCTCAGTTGTCTGTTCTCCAACCTCTTTGTCACTCTCATCTTCTCGGGAGAACTTCAACAGATTTGCAAGATGGGAGTTGGCAGTAGACCAAAGATTGTGCTGTTCACTGTAAAAAAGTGTTATTTTATTTAATTTAAATAAATACTTTTCAATTTCGCAAAAACTGATAAGCTTTTAAGGTTGTGGTTTCCGATGAAGAAACAGAACACCTTTGAGCATGCTCAAGAAGCAAGGTACGTGCTCTGCATATGTAGCACTGTGTGGTAAAACCTACTGAGTTTTAGTGTTTGATGTGAATTGCAAGTTATAAAATTTAAACACAAAAAACTACTAAAAATGCCTAGAATTGTCATAAGTGGATTTGAGCAAAATAAATTTTACAACACCTTACACATAGCTTTCTTATAAATTTAGCCTTGAGTTTGCAGCAAACAGAAAAATATGTCACCTGCGGTACTTATATGAAGAAATCTACTTGAGAAGTATTGGAACTGCAAAGCTTATATAGTTGTCTACCTTGCAAGAGAATTCACTTCTTTTGGTTTAAAGGCACCTCTTTCTTTATAGTCTTTAATTAACCTGAAATTCATAAATGGGACACCACACTATACAAACAAACATCAACACCAAAAAGGCATAACTTGTGATAAACTCAAGCAAACATATGCGACAAAATCAAATCACTTGAAACATGTAACTCTGTTCATTGCAGGTTAACAATTGCGACAACATTTGATATTTGATTTGAAACTTATTATTTGAAAAAGTGTTATTAGGGAAAATTTTGATAAAGGTTTTAGACTACAAAAGCTTAAAGTAAACAATGAAGATACCAACACAATCTACAAAATTAAACTTACACGTCGTAAACATTCAGCGTGCATCTCAACTCTTCTGCAGTGGGTTTCAGCTCCAAAAGCATTTTCCTGGTCTGAAACATGCCAAAAATAACCTTAGAAAGACGATGGGCAAAAAGTATGACATGAATATAATGCGGTCAATTTCGAATCCTAACTGATGGGATGAGCTAACCAACTGACCTCTTGCTTTGGTTGAAGAGGGAAACAGTCAAAATCGTCAACAAAGAACTTGACACAAGCTGTGTATCTGTCAGTAAATTCATTCAGTTGTTGTGAATTTGTAAACCTGTGACCATCTCTGTTCAGCAAGTTTTCTTTCATTCCGTAGATCTGGTTGAGATTTTTAACAACTGTCTCTGGTGAAAAACAGGTAACTTCTGAGACTAAGTCTTGGAACAGGAACTCTCTATCCTGTATGATGTTCAGCACTAAACCGGAAACAAGTCCCTCAACTCCCTTCAGTCTGTCAGCTTTGATTGGAGAAACTAACTTGTCACGAGCTTGTTCAATGACTTCAAAAACGCCTAGAGTTGGGAAAGCCACGATCACATCGTCGAGGCAAAGACTAACGGCAGATGACAATGTTTCCACTTTGTTCTCTCCAATATTTTCTAAGATGATTCTTCCTGTCTGTGGAAGATGAAGGAATGTTTGACTTTCTTCTTCCCATTCAATAGCTTGGTCTTGGACAGCATGCTGTTCAGTATGCAGGGTTGTTAGGATTTTGCCTAAGGTTCTAATTTTTTTCAGAACTTTCCCTCCATCTAGCTTTTGTGCCAGTCTCTGGGTTGTCTCTACCAGTTCTGTCACACTGTATCCAGACTCTTTCACTGTGTTCACAGCTATGGTCTGTTTGAGGAGAGCTTCTATTCTACTTGTGAGAACTGTACAGATTGGAATATCTGAAGACACCTTTACAGCATCTTCAGCTTTAGCTGTAATTTGACACGCAAGAATGTGTATTCATAAATCATATGAGCCAGTAAAATCGTTCATTGGATGACTGCATTTATTAAAAAGGATAGGTATTTCATTTTGGAAACAAGATGGAGTATGATATAAGTATGAGTTAAAACTCGAAAGGAAGAGAGAAAATAATTTAGAGTTAATGAAGAATATATATTGGACGTACATATTAACTAGTACCAAATAACTAGTAACTAATAAATTAAATAATTTTACATAATTTAAAATTTTTACCAATAAATATTAACGCTGTAAAAATCAGGCTATCACGGATCTAGTGTTAGCGACCAAATAGTTCTAATCTAAAACTGCCTAAGTCTTCATTAAGCTATTCTTGACCTGGCTGAGTAGGCCGTGCCATTTTCCAAATGTCATTTTTCCAAATGTCTATTATCTAATCGTCTATTTTCCAATTCTCTATTTGCCAATTGTCAGTTTTTCCAAATAGGTGTGTTCCAATTGTCATTTTTAAATTGCCTACCACGGAAGTGTTGTTAGTTACCAAATAGTTTATTAATTCAAAATTTACCACGTTGACAATTGACCATTTTGGACCCAATGAGATTTGAACAGCCTTTACCAGCCTAGGCCATTGTAATCATTGATTCTTTTTTTTCTAAATTTTAATTTCATGAATGTTTATTTTGGAACTGTTTATTTGTAAAATTTCTATTTTCGAGTTGTTTATTGGGGTGTCCGGTAAAAATGGCATCGGTAAAAATAGCACAGGTAATAATGGCACTGGTCGTAATGGCACAAATGGCAAAGTAGGTAGAAATGGCACATTTTCAATATTAGGGTTTGGGATGGAGTTGGGTGTTTGAAATTAGGGGTTCGATTATAGGGATGAGGGTTTGGTTTGGTGTTGGGGTTTAAGGGTTGGACGTTTGGGTTTGGGTTTTAGAAAAATTCACCATCAGTGTGCCATTTTTTCCTACTTTTCCATTTGTGCACTTATTACTGGTGCCATTATTACCTGTGCCATTTTTACCCAGGCCGTTTTTACCTGTGCCGTTTTTATCAGTCCCACTTTTACCTAAAGTCATCTATTTTTATTGGTATTCTGTCAGTTTTTCAATTGTTCATTTTCCAGTTGACATTTTGCGAAATATCATATCACTATATACAGCTTCACATAAAAAGACCACTTCATGTTACCCCAGCTTAACAGCTATTATGGATCTGCTTCCAAAAAGTTTCTGTTCTCACTTGACATCACATGTCGACTTATTTTGAACAGTAACACTTTCCTCGGTTGCCAATAAGCTATTTTGGATTGGGCCGAATTTTGAACAGCTTTTTTTGGACTAGACTATGTTAAATATTTTTTCATTTTTTAAATGTTCATTTTACAATTGTTTATTTGCAAAATTTCAACTTTTGAACTGCAGTCTATTGTCGATTTGTCTGTTTTCCAAGCGTTCATTTTTCAATTGACACGTTCGAAACGTCGTGTCACCATTCAGTTTCACAGTTTAACAGCTATAACGGTCTGCTTACAAAGAGTTCTCACTTGACATCCCATGTTAACTTACCTTGACCAGTAATACCTTCCTCAGTTGTCTGTTCTCCAACCTCTTTGTCAATCTCATCTTCTCGGGAGAACTTCAACAGATTTTCAAGGTGAGAGTTGGCAGCCGACCATAGACTGTGCTGTTCACTGTAAAAAGAATTGTTTTTTAGTTGACTCAGATGAGAAAATACTGTTTTATTTTCCAAGAAAAACTGAGGTTTTGAGGTCGTGGCTTCTAATGAAGAAACAGCTGACACTGTTTAGCATGTTAAAGAAGAAAAGTGAATGCTCTACAAATTTAGCACTGTGTACTGATACCTATTGAGTTTCAGTGTTTTGGGTAAATTAAATTCTAAAATTTAAACTCAAAGAGTTACTACAGAATGCTTAAAAATATCATAAGTGAATTGGAGTAAAATGAACTTTTCGACACCTTGAATATTGCTTTCCTAAAAACAAGTTTAGCCTCGAGTTTACGACAAATAGTAAAACCTGTCAATTGTGAGACTTATATGAGAAAATCTACTTTAAAAGTATTAGAACTGCAAAGCTTTTATAGTTGTTTACCTCGCAAGAAAATTTACTTCTTTCGGTGTAAAGGCACCTTTTTCTTTATAGCCTTTAATTAACCTGAAATTCATCAATGAGACACCACACTATAAAAACAAATTCCAACACCCAAAAGGCCTAACTCGTGATAAACTCAAACAAAAGAAAATTACAAAATCAAATCACTTGAAAAAAACTTTTTTTATTGCAGGTCAAAAACTGACAACATTTGATATTTGGCTTTGCACTTATTAACTGAAAGAGTGTTGTTAGCAGAGATATCGCTAAGAGTTTTAGACGTATCAAAAAGAATGAAGTGAGTAATGAAGATACCAACACAATCTATGCAATTAAGCTTACACATCGTAAACATTCAACGTGCATCTCAACTCTTCTGCAGTAGGTTTCAGCTCCAAAAGCATCTTCTTGGTCTGAAACATGCCAAAAATAACCGTTAGAAAGATGATGGGCAAAGAGTATGACATGAATATAATGCGGTCAATTTCGAATCCTAACTAATGAGAAAAGCTAACCAACTGACCTCTTGGTTTGGTCGAAGAGGGAAACAGTAAAAATCGTCAACGAAGAACTTGACACAAGCTGTGTATCTGTCAGTAAATTCATTCAGTTGTTGTGGATCTGTAAACCTGTGACCATCTCTATTTAGTACGTCTTCTTTCATTTTGTAGATCTGGTTAAGACTTTCGACAACTGTCTCTGGTAAAAAACGTGTAACTTCTGAGACTAAGTCTTGAAACAGGAACTCTCTATTCTGCATGACGTTCAGCAATAAACCGGAAACGAGCCCCTCAATTCCCTTCAGTTTGTCAGCTTTGATTGGAGAAACCAACTTTTCACGAGCTTGTTCAGTGACTTCAAAGACATCTAGAGTTGGGAAAGCCACGATTACATCGTCAAGAAGCAGACTAATGGCAGACAAAAATGTCTCCAATTCGTCTTCTCTAATATTTTCTATGATGATTCTTCCTGTCTGAGGAAGATGAAGGAATGTTTGACTTTCTTCTTCCCATTTGATAGCTTCATATTGGACAGCACGCTGTCCAGCATGAAGGTTTGTTATAATTTTCATCAAAGCTCTAATTTTCTTCAAAGCTTTCCCTCCATCTAGCTTCTGTGCCAGTCTCTGGATGGTCTCCACCAGTTCTGTCACACTGTATCCAGACTCTCTAACTGTGTTCACAGCTATGGTCTGCTTAAGGAGAACTTCTATTCTATTTGTGAGAACTGTACAGATTGGAATATCTGAGGACACTTTTACAGCATCTTCAGTTTTAGCTGTAATGTGACATGTAAGAATGCGTATTCATATAGGTCAGGAAAATCAGTGCCATTAACTTTGGAAAATTCAAAAAACAATATAACACTGCCTCAAGACAGATGGTAGTTATCCTCAACTCACAAGTGCTTGTCTGTTTCTCTTCATCATCATTTTTGGAATCAGAGCCCTGTTTACCACTTAGCTTTCCCATCAGCTTTCCCATCAGCTTTGTGTGAGTTTACTCATGTGTTGAATAAGATGGTCACTTCTTTTCTAAAGCATGAGGCTCAATTGAGGTACTACAAGAACAATTTAAAATACTCCTGAGATGCATAGCAAGATTTTTTTAACTTTTGCTTTAGTTTTCTGTCAAATGAAAAATCTACTGATCTTCTAAACGACAAACCTCCCAGCTAACTATTGACCGTGAATTAAAAAAATTAATTTAGATAGACAGAGTGAAGTAAACTAAGCTGCTAACATTAAATTGGCAGAGTTTTAGCTCCATAAATGCCCTGAAATTTGCAATTTGAATTTGCTCCCTAAATTACATTGCATGTCCTTTTATTTCCGTAGAGTATGGGTGCCAGTTTAAAAATGAGTGTTCTTATTAGAAAATTTAGCACACACCTTCAACATTAGTACATCAGAGAGCAAACTGTCTCAAGAAATGACTGCTTTTCATGTGCTGTTGTTGAGACAAAACCCACCCATTAGTACACAAGTACCTACAATAAAAATACTAGAATAATAAAAGGTTGTGTGAGAGCTAGTCAAAGTTTAGGAATATCTTAGTTGCAAGACAGTTTATGACAGAAAGGGAGGAAGTCACATGACAAGAAGTAATAAGCAAAGAGAGAGTGTGACATAGAAGAAGTGAGGCAATGTGTCAATACAAAACACTATCTATGGAGTTCTTGATTTCAACTGTAAGACTGTGGTGGTCAAAGAAACGTTGTCAACTACTTTGTTGACCTGAGAGACAACAGCTATTCTTGATGGTTTTAGTGCTAGTCAATGCAGCACAGAACCTGGCAAAGCAATATTTTGCTGTAGCCATTGATTGAGTTGTTAATGCATTTACACTATATTTATGGTCACAATTAATTAAGCTTTTAGCACGATGAGGGTAAGTAATTTAATAACTTTTTGTTCTATTGCAGTAGCCTACTACTGGAGTAAACTTGTGCAATATTATATTTTCAATTTAGTCTACAGAGAATACACTTGACAAGTCTTTATATTAAGGTGCAGTTTGTATGAGAAATCAAACACAACTGCTGACAACCGCTATCTGACAAGGTCTGATGATAGTGGCTTAGCCTAGGGCCACACTGTAGTAAAGGTGTCCACTGTAGCGTTAGTGATGCGTGATAAATAAAGCTTTCATTTTTAAATCGCACTCGCTTTCAATAAAACGCAATTTACTGGAATGTAGCACTAAATTAAAAAATGGGCTCGCTAAATAACTACCAGCAAATTAGGTGACGCCGACAGAGACGATTCGCACTTGCGTTCAGAATGCTGAACAACAAGTGCGAATGTTTTCTCAACGCATACAGTGGACACCTTTGCTACTTGTGGTTTAAATGTTCGCATGTGAAAATACGCACAGTGTGGCCCTAGGCTTAGTGTCCGGTAAAAACAGCACAGGTAAAAATGGCACCGTAAAAATGGCACAGGTAAAAATGGCGCAGGTAATAATGGCACAGGTAATAATGGCACAAATGGAAAAGTAGGTGAAAATGGCGAATTTTCAATGTTAAGGTTTAGGGTGGTGGTTGGGGGGTTTCAATTAGGGGGTTAGATTTGGGGATGGGGTCTGAGTTTGGGATTGAGGTTTAAGAGTTGGGGGTTTGGTAAAATTTAGCATCAGTGTGCCATTTTTACCTGCGCTGTTTTTACTGGTGCCGGTTTTACCTAACAGCATGGTGGGTCAGCATCTGTGCTGAAATGTATTAGAGAGTCACGAGTGTGAATATTTTCATCTACCAAATTATTTATAAATGAGTGATGGGAAAGTAAAGACACACACATTCAATGTAAATCTACTCTGCTCTCTGTACTATTTCTACACACAACTTTTCAGTACAAATGGAACTTACTTTATTAGAGCTGGTGGCAACTGCTAACGGTCCTGCTGTAATCTGTAGATCTCTTTCAAGGTTGCAGTTCGCTTCAGCTAGTAAAATACTCTGCCAACACTGCACTACAATTTCTCTTCTATGTTACTCTACGAACAACCTGTAGATATTGAATGCTTATCTTGCCTCCCAGCTCCATGAAAGCTATTAAACTTATAATTTGAAACAACCTAAGCCAATGCCAAGCCTATAGATAAACTTTGTATAAATAGAGTTGAGTGGGTAAACTGATAAAGCATATGGCAGACTATACCTATTATCTGTAGTTGCAGCATATAAACAGAGCCTCACTTTCAAAATATGATGTTTAGTGTAGTACATAACTATACTGTAGCATTCAACTATATTGCCATCATAATATTGTGTCTACTCTAGTTTTCATTACGCTTAGGGCATTTAGTTTGCTGTAGTTTGCATGCTGTGGAACGTAGTGTGTAAACTGTATACTGTAGTGTGTATACTGAAGTGTGTATACTGAAGTGTGTATACTGAAGTATATATTATTTTGTAGTACAGATACTGTAGCGTGTATACAGTAATAGGTATACCGTGATTTGTAATTATACTGTAATATGTATGCATACTGTAGTAATGTGTATACTGCAGTAATATACAGTATACATGCTACTACAGTATACATATTACTACAGTATACATACTACAGTATACATACTACAGTATAAATACTACAGTATGCATGCTACTACAGTATACAGGCTGCACTAGACATATTTTTAAAGCAAGGCTAAAATATCCCCTGCCACATTATGCATATTATCAGTTTACCCACTCACCTTTATTTACAAAGTTTATCTACCAGCTTGCCATTGGCTTGAGTTGTTTGAAATAAGTTTAATGGCTTTCATGGAGCTGGGAGACAAGATAAGTATTCAATGTCTATACAGGTTGCTATATGCTCCTTACTTGAAGTTACAAACCTATCCCATATAACTTGCATGTTAGTTGAGATTTTGTTGTTTTATTCACCAACATACCACACTATGCAGCAAGTAATGGACTATTTATAGAAACAGTAGTCACCTTGGTCACTTTTTACCCCTGTGGTCCTGTGGTGGCCGGTATTTATAGAAACAGTAACTTGCACAAAATTGATAAAGAACCATTGAACCGTGAAAGTAGGTCATGACGTTAAAGGTTACAATCAAGTAACAACATCCATTTTTATAATCTATATTCTATAAGGAGCAACCACGGTCTAGGACTCTAGGCCCCAGTGATTAGGCTTTAGAGTGTTTGCCTAGTAGGTAAGCACGAAGTAATAGGTTTGAACTCCTAAAAAGGTCATTGGTGATGTTAAAAAGAGCATCCAGTTATAATTACTCCTGTGTCCCATCAGAATAAGTCTAATTAGCCGGGTTTAACAAAAAACTCCTTCCACCAGGGTTTTATAATCTATGAAGTTAACAAAGCATAACCACACAGCTGTTATGATTATTATTATAATATATTGAATATTCTGGCATTTACATAAATATCTGAATATCGCTAAAAGCAGCACCGAGTTGGAGGTGACTGAGTACAGTGTACTCTATAATATTGATACATAATGTCGGGTGAACAGTGCACTCATTGAACACCAACTAGGTGCTGCTTCAAGCAATTTTCCTTGATAACTCCCTTTTGCTTGAAGTCTTCATCCAGGTGATAACCCCTGGTGACAAGGGTTGTAAAGCAGGCTACAGACTGTGTCTCTCACCATGCTGACCACATGGTTTGAGGTATTTTTGTGGCCCCAAAACAATTATTATCAGCCGTTTTTGCTGACACCACCAGTTATCGGGACTTGACCTCATACTTAGCCAGCTCTCTAAATACTAAGCGCGCACTTCAAGAGAACATTATTGTAGAGAAAATAAGTACAGTGTTGAAAGTGATATAAACTTTTTCCCAAATAAAATTAACTAAATGTTGACATTTAAAGAGTTGTTAGAAATGAATAGACGCCGTTGAAGAGCTGGTAGGTTGGTGAGAGAGTTGAAACTGTTACGAGGTGAAGTGAAAAAAACACTATATTTATAATAGGAAGCGAATTAGACACGAGTATATAATGTGATATAATATCGTGTATTGCTCAAAGAGTAACAGAATCAGAGTACAATAAACCAACTCAGAGAGAGAGAGAGTGCATATAATAGCCAGAGTTCTGGAGACAGTGAGGGTGACCTTAGGGCTACTCGTGATAATGAGTGAAAGACTGAGGTCCAGGCGCATGAAATGAAAGCATGTGAGGGTGGTTACTGGAGGCTTCCAACTGGTGTGTGGATATATGATACACCAGACCTTACAGAGTCGTTGTCAGAATCAAACTCTCCCAGCTATAAGACATGACGTAATATTATGGTATATATAATAGCATAGTTTATATAATAATGTAGGTTATATAATAATATAGTTTATATATAATATTCTATTATATAATTATAATGTTTTAGATCCACAATATATATTTATAGTACAATGTATTATTAGACAATATAAAGTTACATGACATACAATATAGGTATAGCTGACATATAGTATTGCACACAGCATATAAACTAGTCAAAAGTTATTGCTACCCTAAAGTTGGTTTGCAGTCTCAAAGCTAAAAGCTGAGAAAAAACAAATCTCCCATCTATTAGCTGCAGTCCTGTGATTTCCTGTTACAAGGTCGACACTGATATCATTGGATAATTCATCAATGCTACCATATCGACTAATATAGTGGAGTTGGACTGAGGACCCCCAACCCATTTATAGTTGTTCTTCATTGAGGCTATGTATGTATTTGTAAGAACCTAGACTAATAGTTTAAAGAAACTAACATGCTGATGTTAAGGGTCGTCCTCTTACAGCACCAACTCACTTAGCAATACAGGGAGTTGGTTAAAACCAAGCTATCAGTAATACATGTTTATATCAAATTGCAATTAGCTATAAACAATACAAAACCAACTTGTACAACCAATATTACAGTGAGTGTTGTGTCTAACACTATACATATATAGCTAGTGATAAATTACCTCTACTTGTAGCGAGTCCACTTCGTCAAAACTCTCACTTCCTGTTTGTTCTGATGCACTCAATGCTAGTTCTGTGCCGTCAGGAGTGGAGGCCTGGGAGACACCGGATCTCATGGAGCCCATGGCTGAGTTATCCAACATTGATCCAAACTACCAGCAGATAAAGTAAGAGATAGTTATATAATATACAGAATGTGTTTATATAGGCAGGTGCTATTTATAGCATGTGGAGTTGTCTGACTCCATGTGAGCTATGTGTGCGTGTGTGTGTGTGTGTGTGTGTGCGTGTGTGTGTGTGTGTGTGCGTGTGTGTGTGTGTGCGTGTGTGTGTGTGTGCGTGTGTGTGTGTGTGTGTGTGTGTGCGTGTGTGTATGTGTGTGTGCGTGTGTGTGTGTGCGTGTGTGTGCGTGTGTGTGTGTGTGTGTGTGCGTGCGTGTGCGTGCGTGCGTGCGCGTGCGTGTTGAGTATATAAGACATGTGGTGTAGAGTGCAGAGTATAAAGTTGAAAGTGTATGAATGTAAACTCTATATTGTAAAAAGTAAATTAGAACACATAGCGTGAAACACAGAGCATAGCCCAAGTAGAGATTATGGAGTATTAGGGGCGGAGAATAGGCTATACAGGAAGTGTACCTCAGCCATCATGGACGTGCCGGCCAGGGCAAACCTTCTAACCTTACGCTGACTGGCCAGAAACTTCTGGTAGACAGTGGATCTCCTCCGCTGATGCTCTTTCACACTCTGCAGGAACTCAAAGTCTTTGACAGTAGAGATGAGACGCTCTCTCTGGATGGCCACGGAGGACTTGGTGTATGTCGGCTGCACTTGCTGCCTTTCACGTCTGACTGAAATTTTAAACCTCATTTTAAATTTCCTTAAATTGAATTCTTTAAAATTAAAAATTAAATTTTAAATTTAATATTTTAAATTTTAATTTCTAAATTTTGTCACTACATCACTTTGTATTACATCACCTTGTATTACACTACTGAGTCATATAATACATTAAATATGTATGTCGATAATAAACCATCATATGCTACATAATTACACTGCTGTGTATACTACTGCATACTACACTACTCTACATTACACCACTGTATTTTATACTAAGTTATGATACTATGAGGTATCATTCAATGCATGTAGATAACAGTTTTAACTCTACAGAATGGTTGCATGGCAACATAATTCAGACAATATTTCTAAATTTCATTAGCAAATACTCATTACTAACCTACAAGTCAACAACTCACTCACATACTTACAGTTGACATACTTACAGTTAACATACTTACAGTTGACATACTTACAGTTGACATACTTACAGTTGATATACTTACAGTCAGCATGCTTACAGTTAACATACTTACAGTTAACATACTTACAGTTGACATACTTACAGTTGACATACTTACAGTTGACATACTTACAGTTGACATACTTACAGTTGACATACTTACAGTTGACATACTTACAGTCGACATACTTACAGTTGACATACTTACAGTTAACATACTTACAGTTAACATACTTACATTGACACACTTACATTGACATACTTACAGTTAACATACTTACAGTTGACATACTTACAGTTAACATACTTACAGTTGACATACTTACAGTTAACATATTTACAGCTAACATACTTACATTGACATACTTACAGTTAACATACTTACAGTTGACATACTTACATTGACATACTTACAGTCAACATACTTACAGTTAATATATTTATATTACTTACAGTTAACATACTTACAGCTAACATACTTACAGTTGACATACTTACAGTTAACATATTTACATTGACATACTTACAGTTAACATACGCTGCCATGAGAGCCAAGAGCACACCACACCCGACAGCACCAGCTAGCACCCAGATGACCACCTGCCACGATTCCAAGTCCAGACCACCCACAGTGAGGTTGTCCCCAGCAGACGCCTGTCTGCTTCGTGGAAGTGACATCGCAGACTGTTCTAGAAGCTGTTTGACAGGAAATGCTCAGCTAGGAAACTTGAATGCTGTTCTGTAAAATGAAACTGAGAAGATTGAGAAGTTATTCCCTGTGGCCATGCTTTTAGTATTTAGGTACGTCAACCAACTCATGAGGTTACACACAGAGTTTTAGTATTATCCCATCCTATATTATACCACTATACATGCATACAATACATATCTACATCTTATAACAAACTCACGCAAGTTTATAGTCACTATCTCTGTGAGAATCCCTGATGGAAAGGATGTTTCAAAGCAGCCTAAGGACTTATTCATGTTCAAACCCTATTAAAAAACTCACTCAAGTTTAATCTCTGTGAGAAACCCCTGATAGAAAGGGTTTTTTGTTAAATCGGGCTAAGGACTTATATAAATGAGGCACAGGAGCAATTATGACTGAATGCTCTTCCTAACATCACCAATGGCCTTTACTGGAGATTGAACCCATGACTTGGTGTTTACTAGGCCAGTGTTCTAACCCCTAGACCAGGCTGCTCTCTACGTAATATATACATCTCATATCTCTATGTACAATATGGCAGTGTAATATACCACGTTTACTACATCAGCGTGTATTACACCATTGCATATATGCTTTACACATACTCATAGTATACTGTAGGCCTTACACCGCTATGTATTATACCACTGTGTACTATATGACTGTATACTATACACAGAGTTACAGTATCAATACCAGAGCTAAGTTAGACATAGAGCTCTCCCATTAGGTGTTTAGCGTCTCACACCCTGTCATAATTTGATAATTGATTTAAATTATTGTTCAAATTCCATCTTCCTACTTAAAAGTTTTTAACTTAGAGAGGACCCTGAGGTAGATTTTAGAAAAATTCAGAAAATATTTTAGAGACATTTTGGGAGTACGTACTTCATTTACTTGGAAAAAAATGTCTGCTTAAAATATTATAATAGGTGATAAAATCAGTTCACTATACAATATTCTAAACTAACTTTATTGTTAGAATCTAAAGCATAGAAATAGTAAGAGGCACTTAAAGTACATGCTAAAATGACATGGACTGACTGTTTATACAAGAAAACTGGACCTGTAGTTGAAAAAAGTCAATATCTATAACCTTAAAACCTAATTCAAATATTAAATATTGACAGAAGATAGGGTAGTAATATCTCGGAGATGTATTTATTAGGGTAAATGAGTGCAGTAAATACAGAACTGATAGTAATAAATGGAATATAATATTATTACTAGAGATGGGAATATTTACCTGAAATGTTGACTATCCATCATGAATAAAGCACCCAACAATGAGTAGCCATACTCATCTACGCATTCTTCACATTGCTCTTTAAATTAGTATGCTAATGCAGGCATTATTGGCACTATGAAAGCACATTTGATGGCCGATGGGCTATTATATGATAGAATAAAAATAAATATTAATTATTATGCATTTCCTGATTTCCTTATAAATTTATGTGGTATTGAAATATTCATAGCTACCATCTTCACACTGCTAAGGGTTGTAGGCTCACCTATTTTGCACTGTAATAAATTTTGTGCACTTGCGTCTTGAATTAATTTGGTATTTCTGATTTTTTGCTGATGATGTCTCCAGTAGCTTCTGAAGCCAGTGGTAATAAAATTAATAGTAATTGTACTTACTGATTTTCGTGACACGCTATTCTTAGCTGCTGCAACGCGCAAACTGATCACTAAGCTGGCTTAAGCACGGAGAGTGAGAAAACAAATGAAATCACCATGCTATATATAAATCAAGAGTAAAATTTACTTTTTGTTGAACTATTAGGCATAGGAAAAAAACTGGTCATACCCTGAGGGGTGTGTCACTTATTTGTGGTGCTCAGCAAACAAAGAAATTTCAACACTCAAGAATAAATTTGAAGTGATACAGTTATTGTATTTATAATATTATAATTATATGCATACCTATGGTTATGCCCACATTTCAAGTTAAAAGAGTAGTTGCTGTAATTGGGAAAATGAGAAAAGCCTGTGTACAAGATTAGAAATGTACCCAGAGAGGTCATATTCTCCACATAATTTCTACCTGGGGCCCAAAACCAAAACACATTAGGAAAATTAAATAACTTGAGCTACAAAAATTTATCCATTAAAGACTGAAGCATTTTGGGAAAACATCTCCAAGTCACCCTACACTCAGAGCTACAGATAGAACAACCCACAAGACAGAGAGTGGTGCACTTGATGGTGAGACAGAATGGTGCACCTACTCTACAGGAGGTCTGGTTGAGACAGCAGAGGTCAAAGGTTATGTCATCCAACATTTAGGGTGTGCCAAACTAACAGGCATGCATTCAGAAAGTAAAATAATTTGACGAATGACCTTCCAAGAGCAGTGCGACAACGGAATATGACATCATTGTAAACAGGTTGTTACTATAGTTACCAGTAAATATACAAGCAATGAGTGTATGCGTTGTATTCCAGGGAGAAGGCAGAAATCACTCTGTATATATAATATAAGAATATATTAGAATAAAACAGGTTGAGTACAGAAGTATACACCAATCAGCAAAAGGTACACGGAAAACAACGGGTAATGGACAAACAACTCTAACTAGATGCTAATTTGATATATATAAATAAACTGGAGCTGCTCAAATGTATTACAAAAGTACTCAATTTTATATTGTAAATTGCAACCAAAACTCTGATATGAAATATAAGAAAATAGAATAATAGTAATCAACAATATGATGTACAGATATCCTGCGTAGAATAATAATGTCAGCACCATTTATTATCTAGCAGCAGCGTTACTGCCTGGTAACAGCGTAGACTAAGGTCTAAGCGCTAGAACTTCTCCTTGAGGTAAAAGAAGGAGTTTCCCACCAGATAGAGGCTCCCGGTGATGAAGACTTGAAGATGCACATCTGCGTCTACCAACTCGGGGGTGATAACTCCAGTAGAGTACTCACTGGGACGGTAGTCTGGGTCTCTGCTCAACCACTGTATGGCGGACTTGAGAGAAGGGAACAGGTGCACCACTGGGTCATGTGACTTGTTCGTAGAGTCATGTGACTTGCTGATAGAGTCATGTGACTTGTGGTCAGGTGACTTGTGCGTAGTTGTGGAGGGATTTGAGAGGAGGTGTATCCAGGTATCCTTATGTGAGCGGATCTCAGAGAGCTGCAGCTCAGGCACTATTCTCCGGTCGTTACTGTCGGTGTTGTCTACAGAGAGAGGAGAGATAGTCAAGTTGATTGAGGAATTTTCTCCCCTCCATACAATGCTAAACAACTACGAGCTGGTCAGATTTATTCTGGCGTTATGCAAAAAGTTGAACCACACTGGAGCTATACATATTCTACAATTTTAAATATTTTTCTACAGTTACACATATTCGAGAGATTCTATAAATTTTACAGTTCTGCATACTCTACAGTTCCATATAATACTCCACAGTTCCGTATATTCTACAGTTCAATATATTCTACAGCTCAATATATTCTACAGCTCTGTATATATTCTACAGCTCTGTATATATTCTACAGTTCGACATATTCTACAGATTCTACACACTCTACAGTTCCATATAATATTCTACAGTTGGACATAATCCACAAGTATCATGGAGTTAAGAGTTAAGACAGCTAGTCTAGC
This sequence comes from Bugula neritina, assembly GCA_964035545.1. Classification (NCBI taxonomy): domain Eukaryota; kingdom Metazoa; phylum Bryozoa; class Gymnolaemata; order Cheilostomatida; family Bugulidae; genus Bugula; species Bugula neritina. The sequence goes on along the minus strand of OZ037772.1, from coordinate 8,220,580 downwards.
ATTCAACCTGCTGGCCACTCACTCACCCTCTGATGATATGAGTATGGGACAGAAGATGGTAGCATCAAACTTGAACTCTGATCCCCGAAGACCTGAGGCTATGGGCTCCAGCAGATCACAGACTGCCCTTGCTCCTGTGAAGTAGTTATAGTAACACTGTATAGTAACACTGTATAGTAACACTGTATACTGTATAGTAACACTGTATACTGTATAGACTGTATAGTAACACTGTATAGTAACACTGTATACACTGTATAGTAACACTGTATACTGTATAGTAACACTGTATAGACTGTATAGTAGAGGGAATATCCATGTATGTATAGTAACAGTAACACTGTATACTGTATAGTAAATGGAATGCCCTTGCAGGTATATAGTAACACTATGTACTGTATAGTAAAAGTTGGGGGAGATTATTCCAACCCCTCTTGAGAAATGACTACTATAACACATTAAGAAATTATTGGGTTTCGCTGATAAACAACTCAATTCAGTTTGACAGAATTTCAAACCACAAAAACTCACTATATTATGCAGAATCACAACAATTAAATTACTAAAGTCGATTGGCCAGATATTAGATAAAGGAAAGTTTCTGAGCGAAAATTTTCCCAGGCATATTTAATAAATTGACAGATAAATTCACTGAGTGTAATACACTTGTAAACTGTTCGCCTATCATCAGTCTATCATCGTCGCAATGTCCTTTAGCGTTCAACTCGATGGTGATTCACCGTAAAGGCTTGTTAAATAAACAGAATCTTGTACAGATAAAGTGCTGTGTAATACAAAGTGCCTTGTAATGTGCGTAGTACCTGGCTACTCATATTTCAGGGCTGAGTCAGCTGAAACTTGGATATTCCAAGTTTGCAGGAAGTGTAAGTTCAAAGCAAACTGCAAGTCACTATGTTATATAGAAATAGAAGAGGCTTATTGGTAATATATTACAACAAGCAACTTCAGATTTTCGCGTATATTAGTAACGTTAGTTGGTGCGAAGGTGGGAGGGAAGAAACCTGTGCTTTACTAACCTAATTGCTAAATCTGGTGAGTATGTAGTAATATTATATGGCTGTATTACTACACTATATTACTAAAATACTATATTACAATTTTATAATGTAGGAGTAGTGGTGGAGAAATTGAGATAGCCCAAGTTTTTTAAATTCCTTTATAATATAGTTTAGTTTGGAGCTTGGGTTGAAATTTTTGCAAGAACATAATTTCTTGTGCTATATTTTTAATCTTGAACACAGGCTTTTCTCAATTTCTCAATTACTGCACCTACCTCTATTTTACTACATTAGTGTGTTACTATATTATTACCGCTATATTACTGCATTACTAAGTTACTGTATTACTAGTTTACTATATTACTACGGTACTATATTACTATATTATAGAGGATGCAACGGTCAGGGAGAGAAGAAGGTAGGGACATATTTCAGGTAAATGACCAACAGTCTACTGATGATGAGATGCTCTCTCACCACCCGCCTTTCTCACAGGCAGTCATTAGGACCACAGCCTATCCAGTAGACTGGTCCACAGACTCTGTACCCACAAGTCCGAACCAACCCAACAGCCCACAACACATTAGTCTAGAGATGGTAATCGGCCTCGTGGAAACCCCTGGTACACTGAACTCACAACGGAGTAACACACAACTGAGTAACCCACAGGAAACGCTGACTCTGGAACATTCCAACAGAACTGAAGAGGCAGCAAACATCCAACAGCCTAACACACAGAGAGCAGCTTACACAAACAGCTATCACGTGGAGATCTCAGGCAGCGATACAGGAAGGAGAAGTATGCACACAGCGGTACTTCCTGTGGGACATCCAATCAGGAGACAGAGAGCTGCTCAATACACGAGCAGTTCATCTGAGGACGCTACGAGAGAGCGAAATCAGATGAGGAGGTGCAGGGGAAGACGGAGGAGAAGTCAGTGTGGCCAGGCAACAGCTAGTCTGTGTGGGTATACGGCATCAGCTTCGGAATGTGATAACAGTGGTGGATACAGCAGCAGTAGCACCCTACGTCCAGGAAGTAGTGGATATAGCCTCAGCACTTTGGTCCGTGGAAGTGGACCCAGTAGAACCCCTTCATTCCAGCATCTTGTAGGTGCAGATAATCCTGCAATGCTGGCTACCAGTTTGAGCTCACTGGAGAATCAGGAGGGGGAATTAGCCAATCAAAGTGCAGATCATCAGCTAGTCTACACAATACAGCTTACTGAGCAGCCAATCACAGATGAGATCAATAACAGCCAGCCAATCAACTCTCACAGCAGTATCCAGAGTGACAACCATACAGTGACTGGCCAGAATATTAACAATGATGAAAGGAATCAACCAATCAACAGTGGTCAACTAGAGGGTAGAGGAACAGTCACTTGTAGGATGTGCACTAGAGTGGCTGTTTGTATTATTTTGTTGGTAATAGTAGTTGTGATTATATCAGGAATAAGGTGTATAATGGCTGCCACAAAGCAAGAATAAAACTGAATAGTTTACGTGGCTATATATAATCAGAGAGAATACAACTCTAAATAGTCTATGTGGTTTATAATATACTTTAAAAGAATACAAATCATCACACATGCTATGATAATTAAAAATCAAGGAAAATGTGTCTCTTTTATTAAAGAATCCCTGACTTATGTGGTATTAAAATATTCTTATTTAAAATTTAAACTCTGAACTTTCAAGCCAAATCAGTGATTAGGTTGTGCAGTGCACCAGCTATAAATATCAAGCAATAAAAGTTAGCTATAATTAGTATAAGTTTTATAGTAGCGATAAAGTCAAAGCTGACCGAAAAATTCATTTCCAGGCGATCAGAAATCCCGAATTATTTCAGTACAATATACTAACACAAAATTCATTATCAAACAAAATGGTTTAGGCATCTAACCTTAAAACAGTATGCAAATGAAAACTAACATATAAAAGAATATTTCACTACTGCATCGGTGAAGTGTGTCAGGGATTCTTCAAGTTATAGACATTTATCATGATAGCACCATGACTCACAATCACCATTGTTGCATGAATCGAACTGAGATCAACAATGGTACAATAACGATTGAGCAAACCAAAGTCTTTATAGTATAGCTAGTGCTGTTTCTTACATAGCTACTTTTATATTACAATCAGATATCTACCTATTAGGGTATTTGTATTCTATGGTTTTAGAATTGAGACACTGTAGATGTGCCAACACCAGGAAATACTATTATTTGTATATACTATGATATAGATAATATCACAATACTATAATACTATTTTCATTCTAATAGTTGATTAATGTGGTATTTTCCAGATAGCATTAACAATTAGTAAGCACAAAGTCATGGGTTCAAATCCCAGTAAAGGCCATTGGTGATGTTAGGAAGAGCATTCAGTCATAATTACTCCTGTGTCACATCTGAATAAGTCCTTAGCCTGATTTAACAACACCTTTCCATCAAGGGTTTCTCACAGGGATAGTGACTGTAAACTTTCGCAAGTTATTTTTTATTAGTAACTTTCAATTCTTATAAAACAACATCTGATATCAGGTTAACAACGACATCTACTAGTTAGAAGAGAATTATGGCTGGATACAGCCAGTTGGTACTGACAGGAATTACCCAGTATTCAGTTTTTAAGCATAAAACAAAAAATTAACAAATCAACTCTCTAATCAGAGATGCAGTATTGGGTTTGCATAGAAATAATGGGTATAGATTCATTTCACAGGTTCTGTAAAGACCAATACTGAGTAGTTAAAATGCTAAGTAATAGCAGTACTAAAAAGTAACAATAATAGCAACAATAATAGCATCGCCAACTACCTATTATAATATACACTACGTTTTATAATGTATACTATTTATTATAAAATATATATTATTTATTATAATATAGACTATTCACTATAAAATATACCATTATGTTATAAACTATTATATACAATATACTGGCATATTATATACTACTATACTATACAGTATACACTATTATATAATATACTATTATATTGTATACTATTATAGCCTTATTATACTATATTAAACTGCTATTGGCTGCAGTGATACACAATGCATAATCTAACTTGCAGCTTGGAAAATGTTCTTTTACTCATTTGGAATACAAAAACTGTTACAAGCAAAAGTTCCTAGCTGGCTTTTCACGAGGTCAAAGAGATGCATAAACTGAGACATACTGATATGCGGTACAAATGTATTTTTAGCGGCAAAAAGCAGCCATTTATTATGCCAAAGACCAGGGCCAAACTCAGAAGTCAGCCAGAACTAATGGCGGCATGATTGTACACATAATAAATCTTATTATAATAAAGTAATTTGTTACCAAACCTTTACTGTGCTAATCAGCATACATGCATATATATATATATATATATATATATATATATATATATATATATATATATATATATATGTATATATATATGTATATATATATATATATATATATATATATATATATATATATATATATATATATATATGTATATATATGTATGTATATGTATATATATATATATATATATATATACATATATATACATATACACATATATATATAACAGTTTTTACTTATCTTAAGCATGAAAAGGGCCACTAAAAATGGGCAAAGGGCAACAGGTAGCCCTGGGGGCCCCCAGTTGCCCACCCCTCCCATAGACTGATTGCCTAATTGTAATTATTAGATATTAACTGTTCATTGAAAACAATAATTGAGTTGTAAGAAAATTGCTTCATTTTCAATGAGTTCACTCAACCCAAAAAGATGTGGATTTGCATACTTTAAAGTTGCATGTACTGCTGACACTAAGTAAGGAAAATACCAATCAATAAAGGTAAACCAGCTGTTTAAAGTGATTTAATGCTTGAAAAGTAAAAAAATAGATCTAGCTATAGATATAGTGAATGATATTTTCATGATAACGGATGAGTATAAGCTTCCCATGCTTTGTATCTGCTGTTGCAATCACATGACTTCAATGCATTAATAATATCACTTTGTTTCTAGATATTAAAATCGGAAATTGATGGTATTGTATATTGCCTTAAAAAAATTAATAAACAATCACTTTGTGTTGAAAAAGTTGGCCAGCAGCGTTTAGCATAATAAGCGGTTTCAATAATTGCTAATAATTACGAACAATGGTTGCTTTTAGACTCAAAACACTCAGCTATGAAATCAAAAGAATACTAGTAGGCTATAGTAGAGGAAGTTGCGATTATAAAAGAAGCCACCCAGGTGGAAAAAACTTCCCTATTATGATCTAACATATTCAAAGCAGAAGCTTAGCATATTTCACGCATACCGCTGTAGCAGACATTACACATTACAAGTGTTGGAATAATTTATCAATTTCAAACCGTCTGGTAAGTGTATATTTTTTGAAAACTCTAGGAAAAATTAATTCTACATTTGGAAGTGAAAACTTCATTTTGGTTAAAGTGGTTTAGCTAAACGTTTCATATGCTTCTTATCAGGAAAGGATACTTGGAGAAAGAGTTGCGTACTACATGCAAACATATGAACTACCATGGTTAGCTGAAGAACAGATATCCAATATGAGAAGAGCCGATGGTAACCTGGCTACCGCCATCGGAGGTTGGAGCTCAACAAGAGAAAGCACTGAGGACGATGAGCTAGATCAGAACAGAGTAAGACCAGACGTGGTACTTGCCATTACCACCACCAGCAGTCAACCAAATGACTGTAGCTCTACTGACATTGAATCTGACAACACTCTAACCGTACCATATCTAGTGCCACCAAATGACAGTTCAACAGAAACAGAGGCTGAAAGAGAACAAAGACAGCCAACTGATGGAAGCATCACAACTACTAGTGGCGACCAGGTTAATGACTGGAGTTCCACGGATATAGAAGGAGTTGGAAGTACAGATGGAGGTTTCAACAGACCACAAAGAGCGCAGCCAAATGACAGTTCCACAGAAACTGACGGAGAGCAACATGGTCCAACTTTCAGGACTCTACAACCTGCACCACAGCTACAGCACAGAGCTTCTCAAAGAAATACGGAAAATCATCAGCAGAATGCTCCATCATACCCAGATACATCTGTATCTCCTCCGAGCACAGGTCAGTTCAGTTTAGAGAGTAGAGATCAAAGGGAACACCAAGAGTACTCTACCAGACCCAAAACTTTATTCAGTGACCACCATCCTTTACATGGTCATCGACATACATATGGGCCGCCATCAGACCAATATCCAACCACTGAGTCTGAACAGGAAACCTACCCATCAGCCGGAAAAAGCAAACATAAACAAGTGAGGCGGCCACGAAGCGCGCCATCATCAAGCACCTCTCAACTAGAAAAACAAAAAAGACCACAAAAATTGAAGAAACACTCACCACGCCGAGAAAAAGGAAGCGACAATGAAAAAGCCTATTTAGGTGGCTCATCTGACAATGGTGGGAGTGTAGGCAGCACATATCAGAAGTCTATTGGTAAGAAAACTTTCTCACTCTTCACTCTTAGTAGTAACCAAGGTGAGGACATAGAAAGACCCAACTTAATAATACTAGATAATATAACAAGTGTGGACAGTGGTAATGAAAATAGAGGTAAGAATGAAAAAGCTGAAACAAGTAAGAATGATTCAACTCAGCTTCATGAGAGTATAGCTGGGCAAATAATGTCGGAAGAAAGAAACGCCCTTGAACAATTGGAGGCCCTTGAACAATTGGACGCTGTGATACAACCACATATTGAGAAAAAACCAGATGAGCCTAACGTATCACAGAACAATCCAAGTTCAGAGGGTGACACAAGCAGGCCTACAGGAAGCCTAGAAGGAGCCAATCAGATAGATCTCACAAGAATACAAACGCTGGAGAGTGAACCTAGTAATTCCAATAATGGCGAGGAATTGGCAGAACAACTGGAAACACATATTTGTGACCAAAAAGTGAAAATAGTAGACAATCCAGCAGATGTTACAGTAAACGTTCCATCAGATGCTGCAACAAATACCACAGTAAACGTTCCATCAGAGGCTGCAACAAATACCACAGTAAACGTTCAATCAGATGCCGCAACAAATACCACAGTAAACGTTCCATCAGAGGCCGCAACAAATACCACAGTAAACGTTCCATCAGAGGCCGCAACAAATACCACAGTAAACGTTCCATCATATGTTGCAACAAATACCACAGTAAACGTTCCATCAGATGTTGCAACAAATACCACAGTAAACGTTCAATCAGATGCTGCAGCAAATAGGCAACGTTGGGGGTTAAAGTCAACTGCTACACAATGTGCTGTGTTGTGGACATTGCTGCTACTTTTCATCATAGCAGTGACTTGGAGTACATACCTTGTGTTGACACACAATAACACTGGTCAATAACTAAGACTCTTTACAACCTGGCATGTTATTGATGGTAAGTGAAACAACATGTGTAGAGAATCAAGTGTAGAGAAACAAGACTCGCACAATTGTTTTCACATACTTTTTAAAACTCTAAAAGTTCTTGTTCAAACAAATGAATAACAAATATGCCAGGTGAACACTGACTAATATGAATTGAATTGTTATATTGCCAACTATGGCTTAATAGACTATAATTACCTACAGGAATACTAGGTGTAATTGTTTGATCTTTAGAATACTCATTGTGAAAATAAAGCAAGTCAACATAAAGAATTCATTCTTTCCTATTATGTAAATATAGGTGTATAATGCTGCTGAAGGTGCATCGCTGACTCAATAGCTAGCTTTACACAGCTACTATTCACTATTGTGTTACCCTGAAATGACAATACCTATTAGTAGTAAGAGTAGAAGTAATGGTAGTAGGAAGTTGTGAATGTAGCATTTAAAATAAACAAATACTCCTTATAATTCTGTCATTAAGGTTAGAGAGAATAAGTAAGAAACACTAATAACAATTATTAACCTGTTGAATATGATACATATTAGAGATGTTCTAATCTCATTGTTCTCTGTGTATTACAGTATTAGCTTTGCAAGGGAAAAAGTAGTTGTAGTTTCTTGTTTGCATCAGAAACTCGACCTATGCACTAGAAACTAAAGTTGTGTTTATACCTCTGCTGAAAAAAGTACCAAGTTTAAGTTAATAATGCTTGTCCGGGTACCTCTTTATAGTCAAACTGAAACTCGTCGAAATCATATTGATGCGGTTGCTCACTTTTTAAAATTAAAATTTGACTCACATAATAGCTATTTGATGCCCTTTGTAAACGTCGTGAATTAGTGAAGTGGACAGCATAAAATCGATAATTGAGAAGGCATAGGCTATATAATTATTACCATATAAGTATGTTGTCTAATCGCCAAAGTCATAACTAAATAACGATGTTTACAAGGAGTTATTATTCCTATTCTGAAAAAGGCCGATTAAGTTATCACAGTACAAGGTATAAAGGCGACTTCAGCCTATACACTAGAAGCTCAGCCTATGTACTAGAAACTCAGCCTATACACTAGAAACTCAGACTATATGCTGGAAACTCAGCCTATACACTAGAAACTCAGCCTATACACTAGAAACTCAGCCTATACACTAGAAATTCAGCCTATACACTAGAAACTCAGCCTATACACTAGAAACTCAGCCTATGTACTAGAAACTCAGCCTATACACTGAGAACTTAGCCTATGTACTAGAAACTTAGCCTATACACTAGAAACTCAGCTTATACACTGAGAACTTAGCCTATGTACTAGAAACTTAGCCTATACACTAGAAACTTAGCCTAAGCATCAATAATTCAGTATCCAAATACACAACCGGACAGTCTCCCCCCCCCAACTACTCACCAGTTCTGTTGAACATCAAGATAGTACGAGTTTCCTTATTGGCTGCTTCAAGCCGCTGCCTTTCTTCAGTGGACTGCTGCCGGAACCACTTGAATGCCTCCCCAATGCTGTCGGAGGTGTGAGCTCCATCCACATAGTAAGTGACTCCTTCTCTCTCCGTCTTATGGAACCTTCCGGGCCATTTACACTTCTCAAGCCCTGAACAGACGTACACTATACAGACACAACAACATAGAATAGTTCTATAAGCAGCTCCAAGTTTGGTGGTGAATGATTGCAGTAGTTTAGGGGGTTTCGAGGTTTGAGTTGGGGACATAACTCCAAACATGAGACCATTCCATATTATATAACTACCATATTACTGGTATACTATCAGGGATGGCGACTATAAACTTGCGTGAGTGAGTTATATACAGGCATCACAGTCTATTGATTTTGGTTGGATTTGTGTAGTTGTCTTCTCTGATATCACACGTGCGTTTATAGTCCCTGTTTATTTTTTAAGCATGCTAAGGACTTATTCATATGTGACGTTAAAGCAATTATGACTGGATGCTCTTCCTAACCTCACCAATGACCTTTACTGAATTTTAAACCCATGATGTCGTGTTTACTAAGTTAAACCCCTGAACCACGGCTGTTCTTATATGAAAATGGGAAATTCCTATCAGTCATTTGACCATATCTACAAATCTGGTTCTATAAGCATCAATCAGTAATAGTTTGACCATAAAGTAACACAACGCCCTAACAGAGTATCTCACCTTGCATGTATTGAGAGGATAGACAGACTAACGGGAGGGTGCAACTACCATATGTTGGAGTTGTCCACTTCCTCTTATCTGCTTGTCTCTCCATAAATATTCTGGACAGTTGGACGGCGAGACTGGCATTCTTTTGTTGAACATTTCCGCTCAGCCCTGCATTATATTGTATAATTATATTACTATATTACAGTATCATAATACATTACTATATTACAGTATCATATTATATTACTTTATTATAGTGTTATAATATATTAATGTATTACAGTACTATATTACTTTATTACGGTAATATACACTGTATTAATATATTACTGCACTATTACGTCACTGTAATAAAATATTACACTACCATATTATATTACTGTATTATAGTATTATAAAATTATAAAAGAGTATTATAAAATTTAATGTATCAACATATTATCGTACGATTATGCTACTGTATTATTATATACCATTACTGCATTACCGTATTATAATAAGCTCACCTACATTAAGCTCACCTACACTAAGCTCACCTACACTAAGCCCACCTACACTAAACTCACCTACACTAAGCCCACCTACACTAAGCCCACCTACACTAAGCCCACCTACACTCAGCTCACCTACACTAAGATCACCTACACTAAGCTCACCTACACTAAGCTCACCTACACTAAGCCCACCTACACTAAGCTCACCTATACTAAGCTCACCTACACTAAGCTCACCTACACTGAGCTCACCTACACTAGACTCACCTACACTAAGCTCACGCTCACCTAGACTAAGGCTCACCTACACTAAGCCCACCTACACTAAGCTCACCTACACTAAGCTCACCTAGACTAAGCTCACCTAGACTAAGCTCACCTACACTAAGCTCACCTACACTAAGCTCACCTACGCTAAGCTCACCTACACTAAGCTCACCTACACTAAGCTCACCTAGAGTAAGCTCACCTGCACTAAGCTCACCTACACTAAACTCACCTACACTAAACTCACCTACACTAAGCTCACCTAGATGTGGTAAAGTGTCTGAAATCCTCTGCCGAGCATCAAAGGGCGGAGCTTCAAAGAGAGGAGCCCCAACTTCCTGTGCGCATTTCTGGAGGACATCGAGAGCTGCCCCTGAGAGGAGAGAAGACGAACCTTACAGCTGACTGACAAACGGGAATACTCACTCTGAAGCAGCTAAACTCTTGAGACCAAATATGAATTATTGTTGAAACGTGAAAGAGTTATGTTTCAACATTTGTTTAGGGAACACAATTCCAAAACTACATGCTTTTCTGCGATTCATACTGTACAGTTGGCTATTGTAAGCTTTACATCAAGTATCGACCAATCAGCATAAAATTACCTACATATTATGTACCTACTGTATCACTATTATATTATGTAGCTATATAATATATATTACATAATATACAACATATATTATACAAAATATTTTATATTACTAATATATTATGCAACTACCATAATAACATCTTATATAATAATACTATACAAAAGATATCATATTACTATTATATTATATGCAACTACCATATTATTATATGACATAAATACTATATTACTATTACATAATTATATATTATATACAGCCAGAACTAACCAGGCTGGGGCACTGTCACAGTGGGACACATGTGCTTCATGATGCCTGCCTTCTGCCATGAGATCTCTTCTATTGTGCTGCCGAGCAGCGATGTGTGGTCGATGCCGAGAGAAGTGATGCCGCACACTAGGGGCTGAGTGATCACGTTGGTCGTGTCGTACCTGCCACCTATTCCCACCTCTATCACCGCAGCATTAACTCCCTCCGAGACAAACACCTGCAACGCAGTGTCATGGCAACTATGATAGTCAGTAGAGTATTGTGTATAATAATAAAATACTTTGCAGTATACTATAATATACTACAATATATTATACAATAATAGAACAGTTATATAAAACAGTATGCAATATATATGCACATTACATAATATACTGTGTAGGCATGTTATATAATATTATATATAATATAATAAAATAATGTTCATACAGAATATTATATAATATAAATGTACATATTATATAAATATGAGTATTCTATTACTATGTAATAATATAATGTATTATATAAGGAAATGAAAAAAATGCTCATATAAAATGTTATAGTATTCATTAAATATTTACAGACTCATATAATATAGAATATATACACAGTATAGTATATATTAGAATATATGTGACCAGTCGCGACAAAACCGGGGATGTGGCGGCGTTGATAAAGTGTAGTAAATGAAGGTTTAATTTGGATATACTTAAATTTGAAATTAATTTCCAGTTTTTAGGTTTTGAACTTTTCTAATACAAAAAAATCTAAGGATTTCAAAAATCATACTTTCGTAAGCATTTGATGATTCCTTCAGCTTCAAAATTGCATTTAAATTTGGTAACTAAGGCATTCAATTTTTAAATGATGAAAAAATTGCGAAGTTATCAAATAAAGAAAGAAGACAATTTTAGTCATTTTCATAGCGTGAGATCTTGCAAATTTATTTTTTTATCAAATGAGTTTGGCTTACACCTTTTTCTTCGCATTGTCAAAAGCATCGTATTTAAAATCGCAGGCTAGTTTTAGTTTTTCATCGTGCTCCATCCAAAGTTAGCTTTTGAGTTACTGAGCTGTTTTGCCCTTTGGTGATAAATGCTAAACTTAATCTTTATCTTTAGCGTTCAAGCTTGAAAATCACAACAATACAGGTAATTATACTTAAAACCATCCTTTACGCTATTAACTTAGCATTGTTGCCAGGATTATTTGTAGTTATCAATTTATTAATATTCTTACTATCACTAGCCCTAGGAGTAGGAGTATGTCTATTGTTATTCTATACTACTACTAGTAACTATTTAAATGACTCTCACTATGACTCACAGTTTGAGTTACGGTTACTCATAATGATAATCATAATGAATATTATTCATGATTTACTGATACTGGTATTTGGCAGTAAAACCAAATGTAGCTCATTAAATTGATTAATATTAATAGTATAACTATAAGTAATAATTAATAATTATAAATTCACTATTTGAGTCTGACTCTGAGTTTCGCCTTCGGTCTTAAAACTTGATACTTACATTGATAGTATTATATTTATTGATTTATTCTATAGTTGATATTTAAATTTACATTGGACTTATTCTTAGAGTTAGTAACTTTTAGCCTCTGTCTTAGATTTTGTGAATACAGTTACTGATTACTATTAGTATTACTATTACTATTAGTATTAACGTTAGGCCTACTAGTCAAACTACCGTTTCTTTTTGTGATTTTCAAATTAGCTCAAAGTTTGATTTAAAATATAATGATAAAATCTTTATCACATTATGCAGGCTTACAGTTACTGTCAAAGCTCAATTGGTAATCCTATTTATATTGATAAAAGCATCACCTATAACCAAATTGAAATGGTAAATGTGATTAAATGTAAATGAGTATAATGATGAAATATTAATGCGAGTTCATATTGGTTCTATAGTTGACTGACTTAGTTCTTCAGTAAGTTACTTTTAGTCTTATTTAGTGAGTAATAACACTAACTGAATGCATAAATAGTCTAAACTTTTTAATTTTATTATAAAGGATGAGCAAAAGTTTATTCATATTTTAAAGTAATTTATTGAATTCAAATTGATTTTATAGTAAATGTCTTTAATATATTCAGTTGCATTTAGCTAGCTTTTTTACTCAATTAAATGCCTGAGTGGTTAATAGTTATCGAAAGACATTGCTTCAAAATTGTCAATTGCAGATATGCTAGATATTCAAGTGCATAATGTGTAATTTTACTGATAATACTATGTTAATGTAGAATAATATGATATTCTGTACATTTTAGAAAGTGGGCTTGTGAGAGCATTAGAGTGAAGACTTATACCTACACAACTCTACTACCTATCAATCTAACACTCCTAATGTAGACACTCTGAATTTTGGCTTGCAAGGTTATGGCTTCTGCTTATTTCATTCATAAAAAGGTTTGCAGTCTTTTAATGATGTGCTTAAAAATTTTCAACAATTTTTTTAATTTAAATTGTTCTGTTTAATTCAATACATTTAAATGTTGATAAAATGCAGGATGACAATTAACTGCTGCCATAATAGTACCACAAGAGTGTTTAACCAAATAAATTTTTATAATATAACTGCGTATAATTTCTAATCAAACTACCGTTTTCTTTTGTTATTTAAAAAAGTCAACATTGTACTTGCAGCTCTGGAATAGACAATAGATGGGTAGATTGGCAGAATAGATGTCAAGTAGCAGCATCTATAATTGCTAGAAAATCAGCTGATGATAGTGATGAAGCTTTTGCCACATACATGATGTTATGTGTCCATACTCCATAAACTCATATTATGAAGACCAAGGAAGTAGAAAGATGAAAAGTGCCTTTTTTTGCAAAAACCGTAGAAGCTACCTAACTTTCTTTTCTTGATTAGAGTTAATTCAAGCATAATGGTTGTATCCAGGCTGGATTTGTTACTGCATTCAATTATTTTTTTAAAATAATGTATTTGATGTTTTAAATGTGAATATTAATGCCTAATAAAACTCAAAAGTTCTAATAGCTGATTTTATGTTTATATTTTCAACATCAATTGCTAAATTTAGTTGCCGTTAGAGATTATAAAGATATTTATGAATGAATCTCGAATGATCTCATAATAGTCAAATGATTTTCTCATAAGTGTTCTACTCATTAAGCAATAACTATGAAACAGCACAGCTCAATAGCTGCAGTTTGATATATTACACAATATATTAGAGGAGAGGAAGATATTCAATGTATAACAGGAAGCAGCTGCCATTTTGTTTTATATGACTTCCTGCTGACTTGGATGCCTAATTTAAATATCTCAACACACAAATTTGCTGAAACATCCTCTTCTTTGCTGGAATTGTTGAACCTTTCAATCAATAAACAAAGTAAAAAGCAAATTGATAAATAAATTTGACAAAAAGTTTGGCGGCCATATTTGACCTAATTTTATGTTGAGACAGCATGAAATTGAGTTTAACAGAAAGCCCAAACTTTCACAATTATTTTGATACCAAATTTGTCACTATTCCTATTATACAAAGACCCGTTGCTAAGGCTTGTAAATTGTAAACAAATAATTCTCAACTTATTCTAGAGTTGCCAACTTTAAACGCGATTTTCTCGAAACAGTAATTTAGAAATTCTAAAAACGTTAAAGTTTATAAATACTGATATCTCGAGTTCTATTTATGCTAGAGACTTCAAATAAAGTGCAAAATGTTTGAAAAAGTCTGCTCTATCACTCCATAGTAATAACTAGGTTTTCAACATTTTATATACATCCCTTGTTTTGTGGTGCCAGGTCACATATACACAGTATACAATATATTAGAATATTTACACAGTATACTATATATTAGAATATTTACACAGTATACTATATATTAGAATATTTACACAGCATACTATATATTAGAATATTTACACAGTATACTATATATCAGAATATATACACAGTATACTATATATTAGAATATTTACACAGTATACTACCTTAAAGGCCATGAGAGTGAGGAATTTAAAGTAGAAAGGGAGTTGTTCCCCCTCCTCCAGCTGAGCACTGAGAGCGTCATATACCTTCCAGAAGTAACTACCAAACATTTCCTGTGAGATGGGAGATCCCTGCAGTCGTATTCTCTCTCTTACCTCTACCAGGTGGGGGGAGCTGCCAACAGTAGATGTGATAGAGAGTAGTAATACAGTGTGATAGAGAGAGTAGTAATACAGTAGAGAGAGTAGTAATACAGTAGAGAGAGTAGTAATACAGTAGAGAGAGTAGTAATACAGTAGAGAGAGTAGTAATACAGTAGAGAGAGTAGTAACTACAGTAGAGAGAGTAGTAATACAGTAGAGAGAGTAGTAATACAGTAGAGAGAGAGTAGTAATACAGTAGAGAGAGTAGTAATATGACAGAGAGTAGTAATACAATGTAATGGAGAGTAGTAATACAGTGTGATAGAGAGAGTAGTAATACAGTAGAGAGAGTAGTAATACAGTAGAGAGAGTAGTAATACAGTAGAGAGAGTAGTAATACAGTAGAGAAAGTAGTAATATGACAGAGAGTAGTAATACAATGTAATGGAGAGTAGTAATACAGTGTGATAGAGAGAGTAGTAATACAGTAGAGAGAGTAGTAATACAGTAGAGAGAGTAGTAATACAGTAGAGAGAGTAGTAATACAGTAGAGAAAGTAGTAATACAGTGTGATAGAGAGTGTAGTAATGCCATGTAATAGAGGTTAAAAATATGGTGAGAGTAATAATACAGTAAAAAGAGTAGTAATACCACAGAGAGTAGTAATTTGGTCCGAGACAGAATAATAATATAATAGAGAGTAGTAACACGGAATAAACTAAATACAACAAAGTGGTCCTATGAGAGGACAGAGTACGAATAAACCAGAGCGATGCACACATACCTGTAGAACCCAGTCTTGTAGCCATGGTGCCTAAGAATACTTTCAGTAAGGGCGGCTGTAGACCCCTTCCCCTTGGTGCCGGTGATGTGTACAATGTTGATGTTGTTGAGCTGATCAAGAGTCACCCCCACCTGACTCAGACTCCTCGTCATCAACTTCAGGTTGTCTCTCTGTTTCTTGTTCTGCTGCCGCTTAGCCTCGATTTGGGCAGCGTTTGACTGGAGGCTGTTGAGTGCCAGCACCGCCTCCTACAACATAGAGCTGAGATGTTAGGATCACAGGCTAAACTTTTCAGCCAACGAATGGCAACCATATACAGTATACTCATAATGTAGAGTTTAGACTGAGTAACTCAATATTATTGAATAAGTAACTTTTGTCTATAAATTTCAACCTCCATAAAAAAAAATTCCAGAATAAACCACAAACTGAGATAGGAGCTAAGCTATTATCAGTTATTGATTTTCAGTGATTAGTTTGCTCATCCCAAAATGTTGTTATGTCCAACTAAATGTTGTGTTAAGAACTCCTATTCAGACCATTAACCTTTTAAGCACACTTTAAATATCAGAGTTTTAAAATTATTTTAAACAGGAATGTTTTGCCCAATATGAACTAGGATGATTTTACTTAATTTAGTACACGCTGGATATCTTCAGTTTTTAGCTATTTTTCACAATTTAGCTGGTATGAACATGGCTTTTTGCCCAAAAGTAGTAAAGCACCAATCAATACACCGAAACAATTAAGGTTCTTTTTAATTTTGCTTGATTTCCCATGTTTTTTCTTATATATTTAGCTTATTAGGAGTTTGGATCGTTACGAAAAAACCGTAATGGTCGGCAACCAAAATCAGCTGAATAATTAGGGAAAAACATGGGAAATGAAGCAAAATTAAAAAGAACTTTGATTATTTAGGTGTATTTATTGGTGTTTTACTAATTTTGGTCAAAGAACCCATGTCCATTAGCAGTTGAAAAGTAGCTAAAAACTGAAGATATCCAGTGTGTACTAAATTAAGTAAAATGACCCACTAGTAGAAATTGATGTATAGATGGTATAACCTATTCTATTGTATACTCAGTAAAGGCAAAGGTTATTGGTGATGTTGGGAAGAGCATCCAGTCATAATTGTTCCTTTGTCTCATTTAAATGAGTTCTTAGCCTGATTTAACAGAAAACCCTTTCCATCAGGGGTTTCTCCCAGGAATAGGGACTATAAACTTGCGTGAGTTTTTTAAAAGGCAAAAAGACTGTTAGTATAACATAATTCTATTTAAAGTAGGTCTTTCTCAAAGTACAAATAAACAACGTCAGTATTTTCATTTATTGTTCAAGTTAAAACCTATCAACCCAATATTTAGTACATATAACTAGGAAGTACTGCACTTAGCAAAAGTGCAGTTAGTTCAGATATCACACTGCCAGCTACATTAGCAATACCAGAAAACAGTTTTGTTTATAGGCTGTGTTCTAGCATGGAATGTTTCTGGTCAAAGGACAGTAACTCTACCGCCACATACTTGCACTAGCCATGATCAAGAGGCTAAAAGCTTACAAAGCAGTCCATAGTTCATGTAAATAGTAGGAAAATTCTGTAAACAATCAACAACTATCTAAAGAATTTATTCACAGCTGGATGGAAAGTTTTGCTCAACTTGCTGACTTCTAAAGTAAAGCAGCTGTGACATAAAATGCTGTAGCAGAGTATTGCAGGCCTTGAGTCTAGGGGTGGGTATTTAGAAGTTAGACTCCCGCCCCTCTTTCAAAGCACTGGCCCTGATCTAAATATGTGATTTTACCTACAAAAAGCTTATTAACACATAATTCTTATTCTAGCAGCTCTAAACAAATCACAAGATGCTCAGAAGAATTTACTAGCAGCAGTTTTATGTTCTCAAAAGTCAAGAGCTAACCTAATACACCCTATACTTGGTGGCTGTTAACCAACACTGCTGAGAATTTTTATTGCGCCCTTCTATTTTTAGTACTGTCCCAGCTATTAGGACCTGCTAAACACCACCCGTAAGAATTTCAGGGCCTTCATATGAATGATAGGTAATACTAACAGGTTTTTTATGTTTTCAGTCTAATTGCAGCCATTTATGATCACACGTAGTTGTCCTCTCTATGTAAGCCCAACACATTAGAAAACCTGAATAAATGCATTGACTTTCCAGTCTAAAAATTAGGTTTTATTTTTTACTAGTATTGTATCATTTCTGTTCTTACTGTAACAAGTTTTCACAACAGCCTACTTTTACGACCTTCTTGGTACATGAGCTGCTTAGTACCTGTTTTTATAATTTGTTTGGGCCACAGTCTAACTGAGTTGAGAAAGTAGCCTATAAGCTGTTGGCAGCTTTCTCACTGAGATAGATCAAAGGAGTCGGTAAATGTTTCACGAAAGACAAAACAGAGGACCGAGACAACATATAGAACTGGTCTAAGAGACTCAAAGGAATTGTCTAGAGATAGTCTAGAGATAACAGATTTGAATACATTACAAAGTTCAATTTCAATTCGATAGATAGGTGCAGAATGGTAGCAAGTACACCAGTACTTTAACTAAATTATCACGTTGATAACCAGTGCAGTGAGCACACAGGTAGATGACAGCCAACAAATATCAGATTAGTACAAGTAGCTTTCACAACAAGCAATCATTCTTCCTAGCTTTTGCTAAAAGAAACACTAAAAATACTAGCAGTGACCGATCACCTCGTTTGAAGAAAACACAGCTAGTCTCTGGAGTCACACTACAGCAAGAGAGTAGACTGGCCACCAACTAAACTACAGATCTGACAGCATATACAAGTAACTACCACAAACACATACCTTGAATGACTTGTTGTTGGAACTCATACTAAATAAAAGATGAGAAATATTTCAGAAAAGATCCTGTCATATATATCCACTCACTAGCCATATGACATGGGTGAGCAGGTGCCCCTGTATCCCAACTACTATGAGTAAGAGGTGTCCTGTCAAAAACACATGAGCATGTGCCCTTCTATCCCAACTACTATGAGTAAGAGGTGCCCTGTCAACAACTCATGAGCATGTGACAAGCAGTAGCAAGTACCCACGTGTAAATGGCATGAAGACAAGGTACTCCCTTTAAGCTAGACTCCTGAAATATTTACTTTCTTTCAGATAAGAAAAATTCCACTGTTGGCTTATCAATGCTTGGACATTGCACTAGCAAATCAAAGGTTTAACACACTTTACACTAGACCAAGTTTACACAATGAGTATAACAGTAGTTACAGTAACGGGTATTTCACAGTTTAGTATTTTATGTAAACAAATATAATTCATGAATTGCGTATCAAATTATACAAAACAGGCCAGAGTTCTCAATAGCTACATTACCCAAAGTACTATGGTACACAATCAAAGAATAATATTATGGTACCCAGTCTAAAGAAAGTTCACAGATTAGTAAAGTTAGGGCACAGTCTAAGGAAGTTTGGCATGATGTAAGCTATTGTTAAAGTGATGAAAGTTATAACAATAATAAGGTAATAGAAATATTGATAGCAGGAAGAGAAATGTGCAAACTTTCCAGTGCCAATAATGTAAAGTAGGCTTGTGGGTTTACTATGCCATAAACCTCTCACTTTGAATTTTGATTAGTGAAATATGTTTCACGAGTCTCTTAATGACATTTTGGAGTTATTTTCTCTCACTCTACATTGCAGTGATGGCCTCCAATATTTAAGAAAGAAATATTCCCAGTAACCCTCCGCGCAAACAGCTGGATTTATTGTAGGACTTATGAAGCTTATAGAAATTCGAGAAGAATGAGTAAACTGGTCTAATTAAAATCAATTAAATATATTTGTGGGTCTAAACTCTAAAACAAATATCAGAAAATTGTTAGTATAATGGATAGTGAAAGTAAATGTTGGCTAACAGCAACTAATAAAGAGACTAAGCTTCTGTAGAGTTACCAACATTTTGTCATCTTACAACTTTATGCTGGGCTGAGGAAACCACTCAAGAGAATGTATAAGACTTCAAACCTGTGTAAATAATGTTACATAACTCAGTGTTAAAGTCATCTTAGGAGGTGCACACTTTGAAGCTAACATACTTCAGTACTACTAAGTCAGTATTTAGTCTGACTTTGTACTTCAGTATTTGCATCTTCGATTTGTGCACATCAGCACGGTTTCTCAGTACACTGGCCACATGAGTAGTTGTCTACACAACCAATTTAGCCTCAGGCACTATGCTACGTAGCCTCAGCACACACAAGCTACCTCTGGTGTTGAGTGAACTTATCCAATGAATTGCAGTAATTCAAACCATGTGTTTCTAACAAAATTGTCAACTTTTAGGAATAGTTTAGGAACTTTTAGCTAATGGCAAACAGAGCTGAAGATGACATCACAGCAAGTCAAGTTATGCTCCAAACAAAAATCAAGTAAATTAAACGAAAAAAACTTCAACGTCAGTTAGTCAATGACTTAAGCTAACTTTGGTTAATTTAATCAATCAAATAAATTTATATAAGGTTGATTGAAATATCACATACAATTATTAGAAATTCAAACAGTAAGCATTGAACCTTAGATCCGACTAGTTTACAATTATTAATTTAACTATATTTATCTAATAATAATCAAAGTAAAATAATTATTGCAGTAAAGTTTAAACTTAATTCAACTACAGTAGTCTTAGCACCTCACCCACAGCATTTAAAAGTGTTAGAATTTTCATTAAATCTCACCATATTATGATTTCAAAAATTTGTCTGAAAACTTGCTGCAAGAACAAGGGCTAAACATTTGACCAACTCTGGCCAATTTTCAGCTGTCTGTTGTCAAAAACTCTAACAGCACCGAAAGTAGTTTTAAAAGCTCAAAAGCTTAGCTTAATTTTAGTATTTTCAACCAATGTGCACTATAGGGTACAGCACCTTCTGACATGGAGATTTTATCGTATAATATTTTAGATAGAGAACCATTGAAATAAGCCAAATTTTTCAATTACGCAGTTGAAAATTCCAAATCAAAAGCTGTATAACGATTTGAAATGAAGCTATAATTTGAGTAGTCTCACATCATATGTCTTGTCACATAAAGCCTGTTTCCTAAAGACATGTGGAGTGGAAACTTTAGCTACTCTGTGGGAACACCATCTGCAAGTAGCCTGCACTCTGAACAATTTACTAGAGAAGAATGAGTTGATTGCTCTGTACCACTGTCTAGCCAGAGGTCTGCTCTGTTTCATTACTCAGTCTAAAAATAGTACTTATATGCTAAGTTTTTGTATAAGTAAGACAACTCTAAGTTAATTATTACAAAATAATTAATAAGTAAGACATATAGAGCAATTCCTTTTTAAAGAATCCCTGTCACACTTCACTTATGCAGCATTAAAATATTCGTATATACATATAAGTTTTTATCTATACACTGTTGTAATGTTGGATGCAGAAACAATTTTGTTTTATAATGAATTTTGGGGGAGTATGTGCTGAAATGATTTGGGATTTTAGATCGCTTAGAAATGACATTCCAGTAGGCTTTGACTTTATCGCTACTATAAAAGTTATACTAATTATAGCTAACTTCTATTGAGTGCTATTTATAGCTGGCGCACTGCACAGCCTAATCACCGATATGGCTTGAAAGTTCAAAGTTTAAAATTTCAAGCCATCTCGGCGATTACATATATTATAAGAATAATTTAATACTGCATAAGTGAATTGTGTCAGGGATTCTTCAAGTGCAAACAGGTTTAATCAATTTAATGTTGCATAGTTGAAGCAAATAATTCTTTCAATTACGTAGTAAAATAGCTTATTGTCATTGTCATTTTTAGGATGCCACTACTAAATAGTAAATTAACAGTAATGGAGAACGCCAAATTTTAAACTTTCAAACAATTTAACGTAATTTCAAAATTAGGTCGCTTATAGTAATACTAGTAGAGGCAGGGGTGTGCTCATTAATTTTTACTCAAACCCTAGTCTTTTGTAAGTCAGTAATCAACACAGAATTTAGTACCCATCGAAGAGATTCAACCTGAACTTCCGACTGACTATCAGTATCACTGCATTATAAATTTTTAGTGCCGCCTAGTTGATAGTATATATTTTTAGTTAGTAAACGCAGTAGTACTATTAGTAATACTGTATTGGTAGTACATGTAATACTAATATTTTTTTTTATAACGATAATCACTTATCATATTGACAACTACCAGTAGTTGCATAAAAGTAATATAATAAATAAAGGAATGCCATCTAAGAGCAAAGATAAGTGCGCCTATTGCAACCTGAAGGCTGATGAGCAAAAATGTCATGTGATGATACGCTGTGATTGCTGTGAGGCATGGTATCACAGCCAATGTCAGGACCTCACCAAATATGAGGCAAATCTCATCTCTAGCGCAGAAGGGAAAGGAGTAAGATGGTTCTGCACCAAATGCATACCGGAGCTGGTAATTAATGTAGACTCTCAAGACCAAACTAAAGCTAAAACTTCAATTACAGAACTAAAAGAAAAGCTGGAAGAAATGAATCTGTTAACAATGAACAAACTTAACGATATTGACCGAGCTGTTAAAGGCATGCAACTCACGTATGCTGATACACTAAAGAGTAACAATGAGAACATAAAGTCCCTAGAAGATCAATGTTCTAAGCTTGTTGAGCAAAGTACAGTGCAAATGAATAAGGCTGTTGAAGTAAACAGAAATGCTGAGAAGTTGATGCAGAAAAGTAATGAAATAAGTGAGGCAGATGCTAGAAAATGTAATGCCATTCTATATGGTGTGCCGGAAGGAGATGAAATACCGGTATTAGAGCAGGTCGAAAAATTCATGAGAGAAGAAAGATTCAAAAACCTCGACAAACCTCATGCAGCCTTAAGACTCGGAAAAAAGAGTGCGGAAACCGCTAGACCCATAAAAGTTATCTTTGAGACTATCCAATCTAAATGGGCCTTCATAAAGAGGGTGAACTCTTGGGGACTTAAAGGTGACAAAGTCTTCTGCAAGCTAGATGCCAGCAAGGAAATCCGCAACCAAGAGTTCGCCCTCCGTGAGTGTGTGCGTGGACTGAAAAGTGACAACCCTGGATCTGCATACAGAATAAGAAATCTGCAAATTGAATGTCAGCAACCCTCGGGGGAATGGAAGCGTCTGACGCCGGCATTAAACAGTGTAGCGAGAGCCCACTAGCCTTATTTTTGGCAAACTCCAGGTCTGTTAAGGGGAAAACGGCCGAAGTTCAATTCATTACATCTGAATATGATATAGTTTGTTTAGTAGAAACACATATTGATGACACTATAAACAACTGTGACATTCTCTCTAGCCAAAGCAAGACCATATTTAGATGGGACCGTAATATTCATGGTGGCGGGGTCCTTATAGCAGCAGCGAATTCGCTTCAGCCAACTAAAGTTGAACTCGACACTTTGGGCGAAGAAATGGTTGTAGTACAGATCAAACACAGCATTATAATATGCTGCTACTATAGACCAAACATATCAATGCTAAACATGGCAGCTTTGAGAAATGTCATTGAACACATCACCAACAAATACCATCATCATTCCATCATTCTTGTTGGTGACTTTAACCTCCCTGAAATAGACTGGGAAACCAGAAAACTAAAATATGGTGCAAAATTCAAGTCTGTACACTTGGACTTTCTCACCATGTTATTTGAAAACAGGATGCAACAACTTGTTACGCAACCCACTCATATTCATGGTAATATCCTGGATTTAATCTGTACCAATAACACAGCGTTAGTCACAGATATTGATATAATATCTCCGGGTCTCAGTGATCACTACATCGTCACTGCAGTGCTCACCTGCCATAGACCAAATCTCTTAAAAACACAACCGAAAACAATTAAACTATACAAAAATGCAAATATAACTGGTTTCAGAGACAGTATGCAAACTGTCTGTAACAAACTTGAGGACATGTCAGACCCGGACAACATGTGGCTCCTTTTTAGAGAAGGTCTTGCGCAGGCTTGCAAAAATCACATTCCTACAAAAGTTTTAAAATCAAAAAACTCTCGCTGGCCTGTTTGGTTTGATAAGGAGGCAAAGAAGCTTGCTCAAAAGCAAAGAAAAACTTGGTTTAAGTATAAAAAAACAAGGGATGTGTTTTTCTTGGAGAAGTATAAAACAGAGCGAAAATCTTGCAAAACATTGCTTCGTCACAAGAAGAGGAACTATGTAGTTGAGAAGGTATGTAAACCATTAGAGAGGGGAAATTCCAAGCCTTTTTTCAAACACCTGAGGCAAAAAACTGGTCAAGATAATATTTCTATGTCTCTTACTGACCCTGATACTAATCAACTAACTGACAACTCACTGAGATGCGCTGAAATCTTGAACAGTTATTTTTATAGTCAGTTCTGCCAAGATCACCAGGTGTCACAATATCCAAATTATAGCAGTGATACTCATAACATATGCATATCCATCAAGGGGCTTGAGTCACTTATTAGAGGTTTGGCAAATGGTAAATCACCGGGGCCAGACGGCATAAGAAAACCAGACCTATTAGTTGATACTGGAATAAATGCCACTTGTCTTCAGCACATATACCATGCCTCACTTAAATCTGGAAAACTACCAAGAGAGTGGAAACTTGCTAATGTAACCCCAATACATAAAGGAGGAAGCAAGGAATCGCCACAGAATTATAGGCCTATCTCTCTCACAAGCATTCCGTGCAAAATGCTTGAGCACATAATCCTGCACTACCTGAATGCAACCCTTGACAATATACTTCACAACAGGCAGCATGGTTTTCGGAAGGGAATGTCATGCGATACTCAGCTGTGCTCAACATACCATGACATTGCCAAAGCGCACGACCAATCACAAGACACACATGCAATTGTTCTAGACTTTAAAAAAGCATTTGACAAAGTCCCCCATTCCCTACTACTACTGAAACTACGTCGCATTCCAGAAGTTAACCCACAGATTATAAATTGGATTCAAGATTTCATCACCAACAGAAAACAGAGAGTTGTAATCAAAGGCTCATGCTCAACTGAGCTCCCAGTAACATCGGGCGTCCCCCAAGGATCTGTACTAGGACCCACACTATTCTTGGTCTATATTAACGATTTACCAAGTTGTGTCAATTGTTGTGTCAGTCTTTATGCAGATGACACCCTGTTGTACCAAAGAGTAAACTCAGAAGCAGATGCTGCAGACTTCCAGGTCAATATCGATGCAGTATATAACTGGTCCCAACAGTGGAAGATGCCTTTTAATGAAAGTAAATGCCATGCTATATCATTTGGTCGCCAAACAGGCCTTCCATCTTATAAGCTTGGGAGTACACCTGTCCAATGGACTGAAGAGACCAAGTATCTCGGTGTGACCATGCAGAGTAACCTTAAATTTGACAAACACATTGTGCTGAAATCACAAAAAGCTAGCAGAGTCCTAGGAGCAATAAAGTTTGCTCTCCATGATGCTCCAAAAAATGGCAAACTCTTGGCTTACACCAGCCTCTGCCGTCCATTGTTGGAGTATGCAGATACCCTCTGGGATCCTTATTTAAAAACCACCATACATGATATAGAAATGGTTCAGAATCGTGCTGTGAGGTTCATATCAGGTCTCAAGGGGCGAGAGAGTGTTAGTGACGCTCGATGCGAACTGGGTCTACTACCATTACAAACGAGGCGTAAAAATCATAGACTCACACTATTGACACGTATTCTACAGTCTGAAGCCACACACAGTACACTTGCATCAGACTATGATGAGGTTGTGGAAAATCGCTCTCTCATGTCCGTAACTACGAGATCAGCAGCCCAAGGTTTACCCAACTCCATTTCTTCTCGCTCTAGCTGTTACCACCAAAGTTTCTTACCAAGAACGATACGCGACATGAGAGGATTTACCTAGCTTACCTATCAATTTTCCTTTTAAATATCACTATCTAAATTGAATAATATCAGCGGTAATGCGGAAGCACTAAAAAAAAAAAAAAAAAAAAAACGGAGCACTCACTGTCACACACATGAGGCGCTCTACTAACGTCATATGATGGTCAAGAGCGTTCTACCTCATCAGAGGTAATCAGAGAGGTAACAGGACTGAAGTCAATAAAAACTTACTAACGTGAATAGAAATACTTTTGTTAGAATCAAATGTGACTTGCTATGCCTATAGCCTTCACATACTGGAAAAACACAATGATAATATCAAGCTTAAACAATATGAATATATTCATATGTATTCATATATTATCTACATACATATAAACATTCAATAACCATAATTATTAATATTATTAATGCTTCAATCTTACTTTAATGTAATTATTGTTATTATGAACATGAATTTGGCATTAGCCCTAGCTTAGGTTCAACTAATCAAATTTCGTTATTAACTATTACTATTAGTATTAAGTGATTACAATTCACTTTGAACATTCATATTTATATTGGTAAATTTAAAAGAAACATGATTACATAAAATTAAATGATGAAGGTGTAATAAAATAATAATATTCATATTGATATTGCTTCTACTTCTAGTTTTATGGAGGCTGAAGGGTAAAGATGGTGCACTATTACTATTAGACTATAAGTATTACTAGTATAAGTATTACTATGTCTATTAGTATTACCTTTACTCATAGTCATTACTGCATAGTTATAGTAAATGTTATAGTGATAGTCTAATCATATAAGTGTCATAGTGATTGCAAAATTGAAGACAATATGAACATCAATATTAAATTTATCAATAACATCAATAATTACTAATTAGTAAAACTGCACTAATTTAGTAATTACTCTACTAAATTTTAATTAGTCTAACAACGCCAACGGCAACTGCAAGCCCAAGGACTGCAGAAGCTATTTTTGTGAACAAAACATTACGTTTGCTTCGTAATCATATACGGTGGTAATTTGTTGTCGCTCTTGTGAAACTGAATAAACAATGGTTAAGCTGGATGCGCATATTGACATTTAACAGCTAACTTTTAGTTTTACTTGCCACCATAACATCAACATGTTGATGTTGGCGTTTAGTCAATGTGAATTTCGCAGACTACACAACACTGAAAAGGCAAAAGTGGGTCCGATTATTATAGACCGGATCCTTCAATAAAATCGCCGAAAATATTATTCCTATTATGTACAATTACTAGCTTTGCGTGTTTAAACTA
This sequence comes from Bugula neritina, assembly GCA_964035545.1. Classification (NCBI taxonomy): domain Eukaryota; kingdom Metazoa; phylum Bryozoa; class Gymnolaemata; order Cheilostomatida; family Bugulidae; genus Bugula; species Bugula neritina. The sequence continues at coordinate 8,193,273 of OZ037772.1, read as the reverse complement.
GGTCTAAAATTGCGACTAAAAACAGTTTAGCCACTGCTCCCAAACATACTTAGAAGGCCACTATTAGAGATCTTTGTATTTCCGGATTAGCAAGCCGAGGAACTCCCAACTATTTGTTCACTCACACTCAACGACAGAGACACTAATTTTTCTATTATATTTTTCCTGCCAGCTGTAATAATTATAATAAATATTAGTCACTTTTAGAAAAAACGTTGTATTTCTACATTATGGATAATAAAGAAAAAAGTGATCTTTCAAATAAGATCAAAAATTTAGAGCTAAGAATGCAAAGTAGTTCTAGAACTGATCCCAATTCGGGCAATTCCTCTACTCGCCTCTCAAACCGGCCAGTACTCGGTGGTAAGCATTATTTATTTGCTCTTAATATCCCGAAAATGTCGGGCAAAATTGAATTTTTTTAATTTATAATAAAAATACTTTAATACTGATAGGAACCAGCAAAAAAATCAAGACTAAGAGTATCTCTTTCAGTCATTGACTTTCAATTTAATTAATTTTATTTGAAAAATAAAATTAGATTCCACTTTAAAGTTTTCATTTTGGCTGTGAGTTTCTGATTAATGTTTAGCTTTTTGTATTTTTAAATTTACTTTGAATTTTTTACATTCATACTGTTGCAGTAGTACCTTTAAAAATAAGTTTGAACTAAAGACTCTGTGAACATCATTATTAATATTAGTATTGCCATTAGGATTATTATTATTATTATTATTATTATTATTATTATTATTATTATTGGTAGTAGTACTACTTCTAGTAGTAGTATTGCTATTTATTGCTTAAATCAAAAAGATTATATGGCCAAGTAGCTTTTAAGAGAAAAAACTGCAATGAAATGATCATTTCTTCCAATAATGTATTCATGTTGTCATTATTTAATGATTATGCATTTATAGGTTTCGGAACACCCCCAGCATCAGGTAGACCTACTATGAATTTCTCAGCAGATTCTCGCAGAAGGCGAGCTGTTGATGTAAATCCCAGAGCAACTAATCTGAGAGTCCCCGATAGGTACTCATAATAACTCTTGAAATTGATACATAATTCCTAGTATTGCATGTGCCTACTAAAGTGCCATTTAAATTTGAGTATGATATGCTCACGAAATATAATGTAATAACTCTGGGTGTACAATGTGAAAATCGCTTAAAGGAGCACTATGTTGGTGGTCACTAGGTACAGGGATATCAAGTTTGGAGTTGGGGGTTTGGAATTCGGACATCTATGCAAACACTGCACTCAATGACCCCCAACTTTGTGCTGCTTCTAGTGATTACCATTCAACATACCTATAATAGTGCTGTGTAAACTCATGCACTCACTAGTATAATATGCTTACAGTAGTGCCATCGATGAAAAGTACCAAGAAATAATGAAACTCACTGGGGTACTGGATCTCGGAGAAGCCGGTAAAGCCAAGTATGAGCAGTCTGACCTAGAAGATTTAGGAGAACTAGGTCATGGAACCTGTGGTCAAGTGTTTAGAATGAAACACAAGCAGACGCAACAGATTATGGCTGTTAAAGTATGTGTGTTTATTCTATGTGCCTTGTACTAAAAGTGCGAGTATATAGTGTTGTCATCATATTTAAATTATTTGTGAGTTTGAATCAATTTTCTAACTTCAAGTTGTCATACTATCAAATACTAAAAGAAATGTTTATACCAATGATAAGCTAGTAATACAGCTGCCTGTTCTAGCATAGTGCGGATTATTTGCTATTAGAGTCTATGTATATGTATCAAACTAACTTTAGCAAGCAAATTTCGTATTAATTTGTGACTTCCTAAACCATGTGTGTGGCACAGACAAATGCTTTGCTGCCTGGTCTACAGTTTTTTTGTCATCTCTATTAATTTCATGAAATTTTTCTAGTTTAAATGTTTTTGAGAAAGAACGATTTCTTCACAATTAAGTTTCTGTTTTGTAGCAAATGAGGCGTTCGGGTAATCGTGAAGAGAATAAAAGAATAATAATGGACTTAGAAACGGTGTTGAAGAGTCACAGCTGCCCCTACATAGTTCATTGTTACGGCATTTTTATCACTGAAGTATGTAATTAATTTGTGTAGTTTTTTCACAGTATTTTAAATGAAAGATCTGTGATTTACAGTCATTTGCTATGGTATAAAAAGCATATAATTCTGACTCATCATGTTTTTTGGACCCAAAGCTTCGTAAATAGTAACACGGTTGATTGCGCGAACAGTGTCAAGAAATACAATATGTTTGATACTTAAAATTGCTGGACTCTAATTTATTGGAAATTCCAATTGTCTTCTCTTGCTTGGAGAAAAACAGTTCCACATTCCGTGGTGCCGAGAGTCTATAAATGAATTTCTCCGTGTTTCAGAGTGAGGTGTGGATATGTATGGAGCTGATGGCGACATGTCTCGACAAATTAATGAAGAGAACGAAATCATCAATTCCTGAAATAATTATCGGGAAGATTACAGTGGCGGTGAGTGCTTCTTATCTAATAGGATATTAAATCTATGTATATTTTTAATATATTTTAATATATATATATTTTTAAATATATGTACGTGTTAAACTTTTACTAAATGTGAAAGGCTAGCAAAAGTTATGTTTAACTTTTAAAGATGGCGCAATCTTTTCCTGAAGTACCAGGTAATATTTTGGTAGAACTATATTATTATTGAAGTTTGTATTTAGTTAGTTGATTTATGTATTCTAAAATTTTAAATTTTCTTTGAAAGTATTTTGCTGTTGAACTGTTTGCTTTCCTGGGCATTATATAGTTTTCTTAGTGTTTTATTTTATCAACGTGATTATTTATGTTTGTATTTTCTCAGTTTCACCATCGGTTAATATTGCTGTAAACTATTTATTTTTCTATTGCACTGATTTCGTTATTGGTGCAGGTGCTAAACGCACTCAACTACCTGAAAGAAGAACACGGCGTCATACACAGAGATGTAAAACCCTCCAACATTCTCCTGGACACAGACGGCTCGGTAAAGTTGTGCGATTTTGGTATCAGCGGTAGATTGGTGGACTCAAAGGCGGTGACGAGAACGGGCACGGCCTGTGCTGGGTAAGCTTTTTGTGCGGTGAAAGGCGGTTTGTAGAGTTGGGACTTCAGTGTATTAAAATTAGGTTGTGTACGAAATTCTGTTCTACTGCTCACTGTTTTTTGTTTCATGACCTCTGGTGTTCCTTGTAGTTACATGGTTCTATATTCTTTAGCCTGTGTTCCATGTAGTTACAAAGTTCTATATTCTTTAGCTTGTGTTCCTTGTAGTTACAAGGTTCTATATTCTTTAGCTTGTGTTCCTTGTAGTTACATGGTTCTATATTCTTTAGCTTGTGTTCCTTGTAGTTACATGGTTCTATATTCTTTAGCCTATGTTCCATGTAGTTACATGATTCTATAATATTGAGCTTGTGTTCCTTGTAGTTACATGGCCCCGGAAAGGATACAGCCTCCGGATCCTTCCAAACCAGACTACGATATTCGTGCAGACGTGTGGAGCCTCGGTGTAACTCTGGTACGTAGTCTGAGTGTGATATATTCGCAGGTAAAGGTAGCTGCAATACATTGTAGTATATACTATGTAGTCTGAGTGTGTTGTATTCGCAGGTACAGTTAGCTGCTATACATTGTAGTATATACCATGTAGTCTGAGTGTGATGTATTCGCAGGTAGAGTTAGCTGCTATACATTGTAGTATATACTACGTAGTCTGAGTGTTATGTATTCACAGGTAGAGTTAGCTGCTGGAGAGTTCCCATACAACAATTGTGAGACAGACTTTGAAGTTTTGTCCTCCGTGTTGACCTCCGACCCCCCTACACTGCCCTCTGACCAACAGTTCTCTCCCCACTTCACTCACTTCATTGCTCAATGTCTCACCAAGGACTACAAGGAGAGACCCAAGTATAAAAAGTTGCTGGTAAGCTCTAGACATCAATTGGGATAGAACATGTTCTTCTAGAGATCAATTTCTGTCTTGATGGATGGAAACTCAATCTACATATTGATAAAATACTTAGTCAAATCATGTAAATGGTCTTCCAGACAATAGTTTTTCTGATTTCTAATTAATCCTATCTATTATGAATTTAACGGCAAGTAATCTTGTTAATATTTACACCTTCTCTCTCAAATAATGAAAACTTTGGCTATATTTTGATAAAATTCCTAGTCTACAGGTCAAAACATATAAATTGACTTCCTGGTAATGTTTTTCTAACTTCTAATGAATTAATCCAATTGATTGTAAATTTAACAAGTAACAATATAAATACTTACACTTTTGTCTCAAAGAATAAAACCTTATTTTACATTTTGATAGAATGCTTTTACATTGGAATGGACTTCCTGATACATTAATGGTAGTTGTGTCAAGATTGGAAAGAAACTCTAATTGAAATTATTATCTTTCCGGGACAGTTTTCCTGATTTCCAATAAGTTAATTCAGTGTCTAAAATGCAATTGATTAGGAGTTATCCTCGTTTCTGATAATTCAATCAAATTGATTGTAAATAAGTAACAGTAACAATAATATCAATTATAACACTCTAATCCGTCTACGACTATCCAATTTTATTCATGTTTTTATAGCTTTTTACTGTTATCCAAATACAACTGAACAGCATCTTAAAGTTTCTGTAACTCTTTTCCCAGGATCATCCATTTGTGCAGCACTACAAGAGCACTGAAGTTGACATAGCCACCTGGTACAACGGCCTGTTGGGGACGTCCTGAACCAGCCCCTCTCTCCCCCTGTATATATCTGTGATGAAATAGGCCGTCACATGACACAAATCATGTGACCCTTAGAAACTGGCAGTAACGCAAATAATATCCTTCTATCATTCAATGATATTAAATCAACCAATGAAGTTGAAGCTTTCAGATTCAGCATTTGATTAACAGACCAGTTGATTTCATTATTGAATTTGGTGTTCGACCAAGATAACTTGTAATTTGCATTCAAGTGCTATGGGACTTTGATGCGATTGTAATAGGGTGGACAATTCCTAATGTTTTACTCTGATGGCCTAAGGCAATGATAAAGTTTACTCTGCAGCTAAATAATAGTTTTATGCATGCTTGTTATTATTTAGTCTACATATTTAATAATTTTATACTTTGAATTTTAATGTACCAAGTACTAGCAATCTGCGCTGTAAGAATAGCATATTATATAGTTTATTGAGTCTACATAGTAGACGACTCCAACTCTTTGTTGCATATTTTGCCTGTACATAGCCCTTTTCAAATGCGCGGGAGTTGCTTCCTCAATATAGTATACAGCTTTTAACTTTTATATTTAAAAGACTTCCCCTCTCATTTCTTTAGTATACGTTTCATGTATTCACAAAGTTGAAAAATAAAAACAATTTCTATCAACTCAACAACCTTTTTTTTCAGCATTCAAACAAACGATTCTGAAATTCAAGAGTTGTATTCTCTATTTGCGTGGTGAGTTTCTTACATATTTTTTGAAGATATTTTACAGTGTCAAAACGAATTTACTCTAATTTAGAGGGATACTGAATATTACTGGTCTATTGAAATCACTTCGATATGTAATGTTGGACAAAGGTTGTAGACCAACAAATTCAATATCCGGTGTTTGTGGTAAGGGTTGTGCATTTTCAAAACCTTTTCCAAAACTTTGATAAACTTTGACAAGCGGTAGATGCTAAGTTTGAATTTTTCAGAAAAACTTAAGTTGATTTTATGAAACTATACAAAACTTTGTCGAGAACAATCCTATTTCATGAAAAACCAAAAGTTTTTTTAAAATATATTTTTAAATACTTAATTAACCCAACTTTAGCTACAATTTATATTGTTACTTTTCAAGAAGTTGCAAAACTGAGCGTGATTTATGGTTCAAAACTTTATTTGAATCATCAAAAATAAATTACAATTGAAACTTTCCTCTTTATGCTTGGCATTCAGATAAGATAACTCCTAAAAAATTCTTCGGTAGTTCCGCCAACCTTTAAAATATAACGTTATAAAAGTGGTAACTAATCTCAATTACAGTTTTACAGCTGTAACTAACGAAACTGACAAAACACAGGAGTTGTCCGCTCACCTCAGCCTGTCCTGCTCTTAGTTTTAGATATCTTACTACCAGATCCAGTCTTCGCGGGTTTGGGAGCTGCGGAAGACCACCCGGATTGCGCGACGTCGACATCCTCGTCTGAGTCAACGGCGTTCAATGCTGCCATAGACGCCAACCTTTTGTTCTTCTCGTCTTGCAGACGCTGTAGCTCGAGAGCTGTCTGACGTTTGATGGCTTCTATACGCTCTCTTTGAGCACGCTCCCGATCTTTCATTGCCTTCTCCCGACTAGAATACACAAGCATAGGGAAGCATAGCTGACTAAGAATACTAATAACTGGTGTTGTATTATAGCATTATGAAAGGTGAATTAAAATGATTGAAAGATTGTTTCACTGCAAAGCTGCATGTCTCTCACAAATAACATTGCAATCAGGAGTCCTGGGCAGTTTCCCATTTAAGAGTTATCTTACCTCACTCAACCAGCTCGCTTACTTTTCTTCAATGAAATTCTGACAGCAAAGCAAGATGGCAGCCATATTGAACTTACGCCAGTCGTGCTGCTTCCTGTTGCTTCTTTAGAGCCAACTTGCGAGCCTCCTGCTCCTCCTTCAGTCGTCTCTCTTCTTCAATCTGAGCCAACCTCATGGCTTCCCTGGCCCTGGATAGTCACACAGCAATCAGCAGCAATTCTCAGCTTATATTTAAAGAACTTAGAGTTTAAAAGTGACCAGTACTGAGTCATGTGACCAGTACTGAGTCATGCGACTAGTACTGAGACACGTGGCTAGTACTGAGTCATGTGATTAGAATTGAGTCATGTGACCAGTACTGAGTCATGTGACCAGTACTGAGACATTCGATGAGCACTGAGTAATGTGACCAGTACTGGTCATGTGACTAGTATTGAGACATGTGACTAGCACTAAGTCGTGTGACTAGTACTGAGTCACATGGTTATATTAAGGTGTGTCACTCACTCTTTCTCAGCCTGACGCTTAGCTGCCTCTTCTTCTGCTCGTTTCCTTCTCTCTTCTTCAATTCTCAGTCTTTCGGCTTCGGCTTCTTCTTCACGTCTCTTCTTCTCAGCAGCCTACAGAACATGAGTCATTGTGGTTATAGTATGGTAGCTAGGTGTGTTTATAGTATGGTAACTGGGTGTGGTTATAGTATGGTAACTGGGTGTGGTTATAGTAGTACTGGGTGTGGTTATAGTATAACAATTGGGTGTGGTTATAGCATAGCAACTGGGTGTGGTTATAGTGTTACTGGGTGTGGTTGTAATACCGCTACTGGGTGTGTTATAGTTTACTGGGTGTACTTATAGTATTTAATAGGTGTGGTTATAGTATGGTAACTGGGTGTGGTTGTAGTAGTTATTGGGGGTGGCTATGGTATAGTAACTGGGTGTGGTTATAGTAATGACTGGGTGTGGTTATAGCAGTGAGTACATATTTCATAGCAGTAGGTGGGTGAATCTACAAATATACTGGCATGTATCATGAGAACAAGGGACATGCAATCCCTAACAGAAACTCAACTCACAGCCTTAGCCTTGCGCTCTGCTATAGCTTTTAGCCTTGCTTCCTTAGCTAACTTCTTTTCCCTTTCTTTAGCCTCTTTTTCTTCTTGTAGTCTACATTTGGAGAACAGAAATGTCAGTTTCTGCTATTGCACTGATGACATAACATTAAATAACTAGTTGTAGATAGAATTAATATGCTTGAGTTGCATACTGAAAACTGTGCGCATTTCGTAACAGTTTCATGAGTTATCTTGTTTTTCAGCACTTACATTCAGATGTTGAATATTATGATTATCACACTTTACAGTATTTTACAGGATAATTTGAAATAAAAACTGCAATAGTTATACATAATGTGTGTGATTGAGTGAGTGAGTGAGTGAGTAGGTGAGTGAGTGAGTGAGTAGGTGAGTGAGTGAGTGAGTAGGTGAGTGAGTGAGTGAGTGAGTGAGTGAGTGAGTAGGTGAGTGAGTGAGTGAGTGAGTGAGTGAGTGAGTGAGTGATTGAGCGAGCGAGCATGTGGCAGTGGTACTTTAAGATTAAACTATAAGTCTAGTATCACACCTCTTGAGACGCTCCTGTTCTTCTCTCTCAGCCTGCTCTCTCAGCAATCTCTCTTCTTCTTCCTACCAGGAAAAACATCTGCTGTTACTTTACATAAAACTTAAGGATAGGGCTTCAGCAATAATATAAAGCCTTATAACCTATAAAGTAACGCACTGCATGATGACAACATAGTAACAGTACATTGACAGTAACTTTTTTAATCAATTGAAATTTCTAGCACGCCTACAGTCCCTTTCTATGTATTACTAAATTTCAGTATATAGTATCAGTACAGAAGCAACACAACGACCATCGCCTGCTGCTATAACAAAGCCCACACTGTCACAAAACATCCCAGGTTCATAGCAAGTTACGTGTCATATCCTGAAACGAAGCCTAGTTACCCTTTTCAGTCTTTCTTGTTCAGCTCTTTCTGCTCTTTCTCGAGCTTGTCTCTCCTTCTCTTCTTTCACTCTCTGCAAATATTCTTCTCTCTTTCTTCTCTGCTCCTCCTCTGTACAGGTATAACAATATAGTTAACTAGGGCAATATTACAGCTGGCTGCATCTCATACATGGACAAGTTTAAACAAGTTGCAACAAGTGCTGTCAATAAGATGAGACACTGGCAGATGTGTGTCAAAACATTGTATACACCAAACACGTTTAGTTTGTATCTAAATCAGACTAATAACATTTATATATGCTACATGAATACCAATACAGTGCTCCCTCCATATTTCATGGTTCCATTTTGCATTAAACTCCATAGGTCACGAGAAGGGCTTGAACACCTATTTTGTGGCTAATGTACGTGTGTATAGGGCCAAATTTAACAGATGCATGAGTTAGATCTGGTATTCTATTATGTCTAGAATTGAGGTTTCAAAACCTTCAGCTTAGTGAGATACAGAGGGAGCAATGTACTAATGAATAGTATACAAATACTAATCAACTCGCACCAAATTCTCTCTCCAGTCTATCCAACTCAGCCTCTTCAGCAATCAGTCTGGCTTCTTCTTTCTCCCAAAACTTTCTTTGTTTTTCAGCTTTGGTTGGAGAAACTGAGGTCAAAATATTCATAACATAATGAGATCAAAGCTAATTGTCCAAACTCCGTCTTACAAGTCTGTGAGTCACCAGATTGACAACCAAATGCAGTATCCAACAACAAAAATGGTTTCAAAAAGATTTAAATAAACTGTTTTCATACAACTCTCTCCTGAACAATGCTTTAGTGTATTTTTGAAAGCGTGAAAAATATTTTAAACTGTTGTGGTGCATTTGTAGCATAACTGACAAGTTTTGTTTCATGTAAATTTAAAATTATTCGTTTAGTGTGCATTTGAGCACATTTCAGAACATTGCCAACTAAAATACCAACTTTTCATAAAAATCGCCATAAACGCTGTTTTAAGGTACTTTGATGCCTTCAAGAACCTTTTAAAACTTTTAAAGTGCATCTTTAAAATGCTGCATTGCATGTAGCTGTAAACTAAGATGCTCGTTAGAATTATTATACTCCTGTAGATCTCAAGCTAAACAAGACTACAGAAGGAAGCAGATGTCAACTTACACTTTTTGTAGGCTAGGAAAGCGGCTGCCAGTACCACCAGCAGCGCTACTAGCACACCCACAGACGTACTCACGACCTTTGCTACTTCATCTACGTCAACAGCACCTGCATCGGGCACTTTATAGCCCAGTTCACACAGGCCAAAGGGCGAACATGTTTCTCGAGTCCCGCATTCTATAGCCTCAAGATAATGAGATGGGTGTAATACTCTCAGTCTATATCTACTATAACTCTATAACTACTCACAATGACTTAGTGAACGAAGTAGGTGCAGTAATGGACAAATTGAGAAAAGCCTGTGTTCTAAATTAAAAATATAGCAAAAGAAGTTATGTTCTCGCAAGAATTTCAAGCTGTGTTTCACATTAAAATTCTATAATAAAACTAAAGGGCTTAGACTATCTCAATTTCTCTGCTATTGGTCCTAAGTGCAGTGAACAATCAGATTAACTTATTCATTGCATTTATATTCTCAATTAAATAATTGTATGTTTGAATTCTTTATTATAAACTCAGAAATTTGTAATTTTATGTCATTTCTTTTGTTTATTAGTTTTCATCACTTTGTGTTGGTAGCTTGTGGTTTTCCACCAATTCATTATATAAGGAAAGCATATAGGTTTGCTACTGTTTCAGCACACTTGCTATACCAGTTTGCTATTACCTTTGCACACTCTATACATAAATTTGCTGTTATCTTTGCACACTCTATACATAAGTTTGCTATTACCTTTGCACACTCAGTATATAAGTTTGCTATTACCTTTGTACAAGTAGTCACTAGACAAGCCCGCCCGATGCCAGCTGCTGCCAGAGTCCCTCGCTCACATGTGCACTTCCCGTGATAGCAGGTAGTGGATCCACACTTCCTGTTATAGCAGGACTTGTCCTGGATGTAGTAACCTCGGCAGTCTTCTGGCTTCACGCACACCTTCCCCTCTATTCCTAGACCAAGCGTCTGAACTCCCACCAGCCGCTTATCACCTGAGAACAAGTTGAAATCTCGTAATGAAAAAAATGTGGCTATACCCTGCATTTCAAACCTTTGCTGGAATTTTCATTAGATGTTTGAAAACAGTTGCATCTAATAAAACCATAACCTTGAGTTCCTACTACAAATTTTTTATCCGCATGAGCATCCAGTTGCATAATTCAATGTCATAGAAACCTGATGATGAACGACAAAATTTAATGCCGTGTTTATTTTGAAATCATGGATAATGGCGCCAACTGGTTAAATGAGCTAGATTAGTAAAAAAAAACATGAAATTGCATACTCAAAGCAGCTTTAAATATTTCATTTTTTATTTCCTTATTTCATCAATGACTTGTTAACAAACTTGTCAGTTTGAGGCCTGTGTGATCAAAGGTATGTCCACATTCAGATGCTTAAGTTTACATATTTTCGGTGATGACGAGTTATAAAGCTGTTGAGTTAAACATTGTCTGTTTTTCATAAACAAAATGTCTGAATGAACAGGCATCTTTCTCTAAAACTAGCAAAACTACGTGTTCATAGTTCATACATGTAAACAGAGCTATATTATCTTTACAAGACTCACAATAGATGTAACAAACAAGTGTAGCTCCACTCCTATTAAATACACAAACTTTAATCAATAAGAAACTTAAAGTATTCTGACAGGAAGTCCCCTGCAGATTCAAAAAAAATCTAAAGTCTCAAGAGCTTTTAAAAGTACTACTCGAGATTTCAGTCACCGTTCCAACTATTACTGGCTGAGTATTTTCACAGAACCTTCAAAACGTGAACAAATCTCTCATGAAACCAACGAGATCACACCTACATGCTAAGGGATTCCAAACTCACTTTCACATCTGGGAGTTGTCCTACACGGAGTGTTGACACAGGAGGTCCCCGGAGGGCAGATCTCTGTTATATTGTCACATTCATTGAAGTCTGGCTGACAGTCGCCATCTTGGAAACAGAACCCAGGTCGACACACGCACTTACCTACAGAATATAGGTCAAGGTTACTCTGTGTCAGGAGTGGGCAACTGGGTGCCCCAGGCCCACCTGTGGCCCTCTGCACATTTTTCAATGGCTATTTTGATGCATAAGATAAGTAAAAAGTGTTACATGCATTCTGATTAGGTTTGGTTACAAATTACTTTATTATAATAAAATTTATTATGTGTTCAATCATGTGGCCCTTTGTTTTGGCTGATTTCAGAACTTGGCCCTTATGCAAAAGAAGTTGCCCACCCCTGCTCTATGTCATACTGTGTCCTGTATATAGTGGCACAAATGGAAAAGTTGGTAAAAATCACAACTTTCTAAAATTGGGGTTTGGGGTTCAAAAAAATTTAATATCAATGTGCTATATTTACTTACTCTCCCATTTTTGCCTTTTTTACCTAAAATTGTGTCATGCCAAAGGTTGAGAGAGATGCAACTTACCAATGTCCACGGCGCAGAAGGTTCCTGAGTAGACAGTACAGTCCACCTGATGCATACACCGGATATTAGTCACAGCTCCTGAGACTCTACTACATGCAAGTAGGGAGGGGTCAAGGGCGTACCCGTCCCTACACACGCACATCCTGCTCTTTGTGTTACACACCATGTTCTTACTCTGACAATGGCCAACGCAGGGCGGACAGTTCTGGCAAGCAACGTCTGCAACAAAAGCAGCTTTCACATTTGAAAGTTCAAACTTTCAAGCCAGCTCAGAATGTATGTTGCAGCAGGAATAGTATACAGTGAAATTCAGCAATTATTACTATTAGTTTGTCAATACAGCATATTTCAGAGTCGACCAGAAACGTCATCGGAAATCAGAAATCTCAAATTAATTGAATACATTTTTGCACACAAATTACTATAAAACAAAATAGTTCGAGCGTACAACCTATGAAATATCTGCAGATTATAGCTAAGATACATATAAGTGTTTCAATACTGCACTATAAATGAAGTGTGTCAGGGATTCTTTAAAGAGACAGAGGGTAGATAACATTTTATTGTTACACAGAAATAATTTTGAAAAAATTATTTTTCAATTCCATAGCCAAGAAATGTACAGAGCCAACTTACAGCACAAATACTAACCTAAGTTCCAAACACATCCACCTTTGGGCGAGCGTATAGCCCCTAACTGACATTGGCAGATTTTACTAGTGGTGCACTCCGCTAACGCCCCACAATCTTCGTCACTACTGCAGGTAAACTCTAAGCCTATATGAGAATTAAACAACAACAAATAATGACAAATAGATGTTTAGAATATAAATATCATCAAATGGAATGCATTGAGATGCAGGATATGTGTACTGATGTGTATATAGAGTAAGATTTATTTGTAAAGACACCCACCTGACTCTTGAATGGGTCCAGGACACTGGGAACTGGTATAGTTGCATATGCACTTTCCACCATCACACATCTAAACAATAGATAGGGGACTGTAGGAATACGTACATAGTAGAGACATACAGAGTAGAGACAAGCAGAGTAGAGACATACAGAGTAGAGACATACAGAGTAGAGACATACAGAGTAGAGACATACAGAGTAGAGACATACAGAGTAGAGACATACAGAGTAGAGACATACAGAGTAGAGACATGCAGAGTAGAGACATACAGAGTAGAGACATACAGAGTAGAGACATACAGAGTAGAGACAAACAGAGTAGATGCATACAGAGTAGAGACATACAGAGTAGAGACATACAGAGTAGAGACATACAGAGTAGAGACATACAGAGTAGAGACATACAGAGTAGAGACATACAGAGTAGAGAAACACAGAGTAGAGATATACAGAGTGGAGATATACAAAGTAGAGACATACAGAGTAGAGACATACAGAGTAGAGACATGCAGAGTAGAGACATACAGAGTAGAGACATACAGAGTAGAGACATACGGAGTAGAGACATACAGAGTAGAGACATACAGAGTAGAGACATACAGAGTAGAGACATACGGAGTAGAGACATACAGAGTAGAGACATACGGAGTAGAGACATACAGAGTAGAGACATACAGAGTAGAGACATACAGAGTAGAGACATACAGAGTAGAGACATACGGAGTAGAGACATACAGAGTAGAGACATACAGAGTAGAGACATACAGAGTAGAGACATACAGAGTAGAGACATACAGAGTAGAGACATACAGAGTAGAGACATACAGAGTAGAGACATACAGAGTAGAGACATACAGAGTAGAGAAACACAGAGTAGAGATATACAGAGTGGAGATATACAAAGTAGAGACATACAGAGTAGAGACATACAGAGTAGAGACACACAGAGTAGAGACATACAGAGTAGAGACATACAGAGTAGAGATATACAGAGTAGAGACATACAGAGTAGAGACATACAGAGTAGAGATATACAGAGTAGAGACATACAGAGTAGAGACATACAGAGTAGAGACATACAGAGTAGAGACATACAGAGTAGAGACATACAGAGTAGAGACATACAGAGTAGAGACAGAGTAGAGACATAAAGAGTAGAGATATACAGAGTAGAGACATACAGAGTAGAGACATACAGAGTAGAGACAGAGTAGAGACATATAGAGTAAAGATATACAGAATAGAGACATACAGAGTAGAGACATACAGAGTGGAAACATACAGAGTGGAGAGAAAAATGCTGACCTGATTAGCGGCACAGGAGCTGTCTCTGGTACATGCTATGTGACAGAAGCCTAAGTAACACACCCAGCCTGAGTCACACTCGCCACAAGAAGAGGTGATTATACCCTCCACACATGGAGAATCAGGTAAGGTACTGAGGCTACACATGGGCACGCAGGCTCCTTGAATACATGACTGGGAGTTTGCCCAGCACTGAGTGTCTAGAGAATAACCAGTCTTGACGTTATATTTATGAAATACCTAATCAGCAAATGGTAACTTAGAAATTTTTTATTAGTTTGTTCTTTCATCCATAAATACATCAAATTTGTTACAATATACAATTTAATAATATTTTTAATTTTAACTTAAGTGACTCAATCTAAAAATATCAGCAAAAAAGGTAAAGATAAAACTAATAATCATTACTTGGTGATCATAATAGGCATATGAACTTTGCTGAAAAATTTAATAACAAGAATAATTGCCGGAGTGAATAATGGGATGACAAATAGCAATCATCAATAAGATTGTTACAGTGTATCAGAAAATTAAAAGATTGAATGATAAATAATTATAAAATAGGAAAGATGAAATTATAAAAACAAAAAATAGTTTCATGGTCTGTACAATATAAATGAAATAAAGGTGAAAACTAAAGTACGAACATGAAAGTGGACAATGCCGTGAGTACTTTTTGACACTAAGTATTCATGTATTAGATTTTATCAAAGTAACCAATCAAAATTTTACTTTCAATAAACCACAAAACCAAAGACAGTTTTACTCACATTTTACATTGAAATAAATATCAATCATAATGACTGAATAGTCACCTGCTGAGCAAGCTTGCAGACAGACTCCATTCTTGCAGACTGTGTTTCCTTTACAGCTGTTTGAGTCGGAAGAACAAGTGCTGTGACACCCGTGATCGTAGCAGATATCAGATGTGGACCCACAGTCTAAGCTCGATTCACAACCTATAACATAGCCAGTGACGTGAGGAGAAAGATGGCCACTACTTTTCACATTTCACACTACAGAATACAGCATATACCACATTTCCAAGCTTCGATTATGTGAATGGATTTTTCATTGATGTTTGGAAACAAACTCATCGTAAAAGCATTCATTCACATAAGTCATGGAAAAGCAGTGATGGCCAACCTTTGATATCTTCGACACATTTGCCCTGAGCGTTGAGGCGTGATGACTTATTTGGGTCACACGTACATCGACCCAGAATGCAGACGGCAGACTCTCCCAAATCCCCTGTACACTGCTCATCAGATGTGCAGGTTGTGTTGAACTGTAAGCACCGCCCTTCTCCACCTCGGACACACTCACACCTGTGACGTCCACTGCAGTATTCAGAGAGTCCTGCCGTATAGAGACCAATAGTGCATGAGAAATAGAAAGGGAAAGAAAGGGAGAAAGAGAGAGAGGGGGAAGGGGAGAGAGAGAGAGAGAGAGAGAGAGAGAGAGAGAGAGAGAGAGAGAGAGAGAGAGAGAGAGAGAGAGAGAGAGAGAGAGAGAGAGAGAGAGAGAGAGAGGAGAGGGAGAGAGAGAGAGAGAGAGAGAGAGAGAGAGAGAGAGAGGGGGGGGGGAGGGAGAGGGGAAGGGAGGGAGGGAGAGAGGGAGGGTGGGAAGGAGGGAGAGAAGGAGGGTGGGAAGGAGGGAGAGAGGGAGGGAGGGGGAGAGAGAGAGAGAGAGAGAGAGAGAGAGAGAGAGAGAGAGAGAGAGAGAGAGAGAGAGAGAGAGAGAGAGAGAGAGAGAGGGAGAGAAAGGG